>CM036245.1:161956-284456 GCA_020698575.1 Bostrychus sinensis | reverse complement strand
CTACCTTCCCTCTCTTTGTCACCATCCGCCCACACTTCTCAAGTCCGAATGACATTCCGATGTCATTGCTGTAGATCCTGGTTGTGTGGATCAGTGAGTCAATGTCTCTCTCGCTCTTGGCGTACAGCTTGATATCATCCATGTAGAGGAGGTGACTGATGGTGGCCCCGTTCCTGAGTCGGTACCCATAGCCAGTCTTGGTGATTATCTGGCTGAGGGGGTTCAGACCTATGCAGAACAGCAGCGGGGACAGAGCATCTCCTTGGTATATCCCACATTTGATGGACACTTGTGCAATTGGCTTGCAGTTGGCCTCAAGGGTGGTCTTCCACTGCCTCATCGAGTTTGCAATGAAGGCTCTTAGAGTCCTGTTGATGTTATACATCTCCAAGCATTCCATGATCCATGTGTGTGGCATTGAGTCATAGGCTTTCTTGTAATCAATCCAGGCGGTGCACAGATTAGTGTGTCTGGCTTTACAGTCCTGAGCGACTGTTCTATCTACGAGCAGCTGGTGTTTAGCTCCTCTGGTGTTTTTACCAATGCCCTTCTGTGCTGTGCTCATGTATTGATCCATGTGCCCACTTATCTTAGTCGCTATGATGCCTGACATGAGCTTCCATGTGGTGGGGAGACAGGTTATTGGTCGATAGTTGGATGGGGCCGTTCCCTTCAGGGGATCCTTCTGGATCAGGATTGTCCGGCCTTCAGTTAGCCATTCAGGGTGGGTCCCATCCTTTAGCAGCTGGTTCATTTGTGCTGCCAGGCGCTCATGGAGTGAAGTTAGCTTTTTCAGCCAGTAGGTGTGGATCATGTCAGGCCCTGGTGCTGTCCAGTTTTTCATACCTGAGACTCTTTGTTGGATGTCTGCCACTGTGATGGTTACTGGTTCTTGTTCAGGGAGGTTGCTGTGAGTTGCTCTTAGATCCTCCAGCCACTGTGCACTGTTGTTGTGTGACGCCTCCTTCTCCCATATGCCTTTCCAGTATTGTTTAGTCTCCAGCCTTGGTGGGTCTGCTCTGTTGTTATTACCCTGCCACTGAGAGTACGCTTTAGCTGGTTGAGTTGAGAACAGCCGGTTAATTCGCCTTGCTTCGATTTCTCTCGTGTACCTCTTTAGTCGGGTGGCCAAGGCTTGGAGTCTTTGCTTGGCAGTTTCCAATGCTTCAGGTATGGACATCTTGCTGTACCTCTTGGGTGCTTGTTGTTTCATTGCACCTTTCTGGAGCTCTGACAGTTGGCTCACTTCTCTCCGAGTTACCTTGATTTTAGCTTCTAACCTTCTTTTCCATGGTGGATATGGATCTTTGTGGTTGCTCTTTGGTTGATAGCCAAGCTCCTCAAGGATCACTGCTGCTGAAGTGTATATCAGCTCATTGGTTTCAGTGATGGTCATCGTAGGTATTGTTCCCAAAGCTGCATTCACATCTTCCAGGAGACTTTCTGAAGGTGCTTCACTCAGCCTGTGTAACTGGTGTCGGGGTTGCCTGGTCTTCATTTTAGCCATGATCTTATCTCTCAGGTCAGTTGCTGCCTCGCTCAACTCGATGGTGCTTATTGGGGCTTCGTACCCAAATTCTGGATGGGGAGTTGGTGTTAACTCCCCTCTGACCTTGCGTCCTGGCTCCCCCTTGCCGTAGCATATGTGTTGTATCTCGTCAATCTCAAGTTGTGAAAGCAGGTGCCGCTTGTGGATGTTGGAACACTGAGCTACTAGTTGTTTAGCAGTGAGTGTTGATTGTGGGTTTCGAAGTTGCCATATTTCCCACATTCTCTTCATGTAACCCCTCTGACTAGGGTTACTGGAGTAGTAGCATTCCAACAGAGCCTTGTTCTCGCATCTCGTCCACTTCCGTCTTGTTCCAGTAGCCCACTTCTCATCAGGCTGCTCTGGTTCCCCAACACCTGACGCAGACCTTGTTTGACCGGGCGACGTCTGAGCCGATATGTCTCGTAATTCATTGTCTCTCATCATCATTATATATGAGGTAGGCAATAGCGCAAAGGGTCTTGCCTAAGGACCCACACTGGAAGTTGGTATTCGCCTCGGCCGGGATGGAGCCTCTTAAATATTGTTCCCAAATCTGTGTTCGTCCGCGTCAGGGGCTCTCGCCGCCCGCGTCAGGGGCTCTCGCCGCCCGCGTCAGGGGCTCTCGCCGCCCGCGTCAGGGGCTCTCGCCGCCCGCGTCAGGGGCTCTCGCCGCCCGCGTCAGGGGCTCTCGCCGCCCGCGATGGGCGTCACCGACCTGAGTGGGCAAATGTCGTCACCGACCTGAGTGGGCAAATGTTGTCACCGACCTGAGTGAGCCAATGTCTTCACCGACCTGAGTGGGCAAATGTCGTCACCGACCTGAGTGGGCAAATGTCGTCACCGACCTGAGTGGGCAAATGTCGTCACCGACCTGAGTGAGCAAATGCTCACATTCGACAACCAACAGAGCAACTCCAGGCAGAGGAGATGTGTGGCGCTGTGTGAGGCAGATGGTGGCCACACAGATCCTGACTGGTTTTCTGACCCCAGGACCCCCCCCACAGTAACACTGCACTGTGTGGAGCGGCCTGAGGCACACCTGTGCAATATTCATGCTGTCTGATCAGCATCTTGATACACCACACCTGTGCAATATTCATGCTGTCTGATCAGCATCTTGATACACCACACCTGTGCAATATTTATGCTGTCTGATCAGCATCTTGATACACCACACCTGTGCAATATTTATGCTGTCTGATTAGCATCTTGATACACCACACCTGTGCAATATTCATGCTGTCTGATCAGCATCTTGATACACCACACCTGTGCAATATTCATGCTGTCTGATCAGCATCTTGATACACCACACCTGTGCAATATTTATGCTGTCTGATCAGCATCTTGATACACCACACCTGTGCAATATTCATGCTGTCTGATCAGCATCTTGATACACCACACCTGTGCAATATTCATGCTGTCTGATCAGCATCTTGATACACCACACCTGTGCAATATTTATGCTGTCTGATCAGCATCTTGATACACCACACCTGTGCAATATTTATGCTGTCTGATCAGCATCTTGATACACCACACCTGTGCAATATTTATGCTGTCTGATCAGCATCTTGATACACCACACCTGAGAGGGGGATGGATCTCAGCAAAGGAGAAGAGCTCACTAACACAGATTTACACAGATTCATGAACAATATTTGAGAGAAATAGGCTTTTTGTGTTCATAGTCCAGTCCAGACCAGTTTAAACCAGTCCAGACCAGGTTAAACCAGTCCAGACCAGGTTAAACCAGTCCAGACCAGGTTAAACCAGTCCAGACCAGGTCAAACCAGTCCAGACCGGAGCAGTTACCTGTGAGCCTGCCGTACTCCGTTGACCGGGGTCAGTTCTCCCATCAACAGCTTCAGGACTGTGGTCTTACCAGCGCCGTTCTCTCCCACCTGAAGGAACACCGCAAAGGTAAACCAGGTCTAAACCAGGACTAAACCAGGTCTAAACCAGGTCTAAACCAGGTCTAAACCAGGTCTAAACCAGGTCTAAACCAGGACTAAACCAGGACTAAACCAGGACTAAACCAGGTCTAAACCAGGACTAAACCAGGTCTAAACCAGGTCTAAACCAGGTCTAAACCAGGTCTAAACCAGGTCTAAACCAGGTCTAAACCAGGACTAAACCAGGTCTAAACCAGGACTAAACCAGGACTAAACCAGGTCTAAACCAGGTCTAAACCAGGTCTAAACCAGGTCTAAACCAGGTCTAAACCAGGTCTAAACCAGGTCTAAACCAGGACTAAACCAGGTCTAAACCAGGTCTAAACCAGGTCTAAACCAGGACTAAACCAGGTCTAAACCAGGTCTAAACCAGGTCTAAACCAGGTCTAAACCAGGTCTAAACCAGGACTAAACCAGGTCTAAACCAGGTCTAAACCAGGACTAAACCAGGTCTAAACCAGGACTAAACCAGGTCTAAACCAGGTCTAAACCAGGACTAAACCAGGACTAAACCAGGTCTAAACCAGGTCTAAACCAGGACTAAACCAGGTCTAAACCAGGACTAAACCAGGACTAAACCAGGTCTAAACCAGGTCTAAACCAGGCTAAACCAGGTCTAGACAGATTCCTCTAACCCTGGGGAAGCTGCACGTGACCTGAGGAGCCGTCTGTTGTGAGTGTTGTGTGTTGAGTATTGTGTGTCTTCAGTATTTGTTGGTACGTACGATGCAGATGCGAGAGTCCAGGTCCGCGGAGAGGTTTAGTCCCTGGAACAGTCTCTGGTCCGGACTGTAGTAGAACTCGACCTCGTCCAGCTGCAGGATGGGCGGGGACAGCTTCTCGAAGTTATCTGGGAACCTTCAAAATAACAAAAACATATTTAAGAGAAATGAGAAATAACAGGACACAGGGTTAAAAGAAAAGCCACAGTTTTACCTCAACACCACTTCAGTTTCTTTCTCGATGGGCTTCAGCTCAGGCCTGGAACACAGATTCTTCATTATTCATCAAAAAAAAAACATCCTCATAAAAACCTGGAACCATGTCAGCCATTCAGATGCCAGGATGAAGTCACTCACAGTTTCTCCAGCAGTTTCAGTTTGCTCTGGACCTGAGCCGCTCTGTTGGCGTTGTACCTGAACCTGTCGATGAACACCTGCAACACACAAAACACCAACACAACGCTCAGAAACAACAACAAAACACCAACAACGCTCAGAAACAACAACAAAACACCAACACAACGCTCAGAAACAACAACAAAACACCAACAACGCTCAGAAACAACAACAAAACACCAACAACGCTCAGAAACAACAACAAAACACCAACACAACGCTCAGAAACAACAACAAAACACCAACAACGCTCAGAAACAACAACAAAACACCAACAACGCTCAGAAACAACAACAAAACACCAACAACGCTCAGAAACAACAACACCAACAACACTCAGAAACAACAACACCAACAACACTCAGAAACAACAACACCAACAACACTCAAACAACACCACCAACAACACTCAAACAACAACACCAACAACACTCAAACAACAACAAAACACCAACAACGCTCAGAAACAACAACACCAACAACACTCAGAAACAACAACACCAACAACACTCAGAAACAACACCAACAACACTCAGAAACAACAACAAAACACCAACACAACGCTCAGAAACAACAACAAAACACCAACACAACGCTCAGAAACAACAACAAAACACCAACACAACACTCAGAAACAACAACAAAACACCAACAACACTCAGAAACAACAACAAAACACCAACACAACGCTCAGAAACAACAACAAAACACCAACACAACGCTCAGAAACAACAACAAAACACCAACACAACGCTCAGTAACAACAACAAAACACCAACACAACGCTCAGAAACAACAACAAAACACCAACACAACGCTCAGAAACAACAACAAAACACCAACAACGCTCAGAAACAACAACAAAACACCAACACAACACTCAGAAACAACAACAAAACACCAACACAACGCTCAGAAACAACAAAACACCAACACAACGCTCAGAAACAACAACAAAACACCAACAACGCTCAGAAACAACAACAAAACACCAACACAACGCTCAGAAACAACAACAAAACACCAACAACACTCAGAAACAACAACAAAACACCAACAACGCTCAGAAACAACAACAAAACACCAACACAACGCTCAGAAACAACAACAAAACACCAACACAACGCTCAGAAACAACAACAAAACACCAACACAACGCTCAGAAACAACAAAACACCAACACAACGCTCAGAAACAACAACAAAACACCAACAACGCTCAGAAACAACAACAAAACACCAACACAACGCTCAGAAACAACAACAAAACACCAACAACACTCAGAAACAACAACAAAACACCAACACAATGCTCAGAAACAACAACAAAACACCAACACAACGCTCAGAAACAACAACAAAACACCAACACAACACTCAGAAACAACAACAAAACACCAACACAACACTCAGAAACAACAACACCAACAACACTCAGAAACAACAACAAAACACCAACACAACGCTCAGAAACAACAACAAAACACCAACACAACGCTCAGAAACAACAACAAAACACCAACACAACGCTCAGAAACAACAACAAAACACCAACACAACGCTCAGAAACAACAACAAAACACAAACCAACGTTCAGAAATAACAACAAAACACCAACAACATTCAGAAATAACAAAACACCAACAACGCTCAGAAATAACAAAACACCAACAACGCTCAGAAATAACAAAACCTTTATGTCTGACTCAGTACTCCAGGGTTTAAACAGCTGCGGTGCATGCTGGGAGCTGTAGTACCTGTATGTGCTGCCTGTACTGGTGCATGCTGGGAGCTGTAGTACCTGTATGTGCTGCCTGTACTGGTGCATGCTGGGAGCTGTAGTACCTGTATGTGCTGCCTGTACTGGTGCATGCTGGGAGCTGTAGTACCTGTATGTGCTGCCTGTACTGGTGCATGCTGGGAGCTGTAGTACCTGTATGTGCTGCCTGTACTGGTGCATGCTGGGAGCTGTAGTACCTGTATGTTCTGCCTGTACTGGTGCATGCTGGGAGCTGTAGTACCTGTATGTGCTGCCTGTACTGGTGCATGCTAGGAGCTGTAGTACCTGTATGTTCTGCCTGTACTGGTGCATGCTGGGAGCTGTAGTACCTGTATGTGCTGCCTGTACTGGTGCATGCTGGGAGCTGTAGTACCTGTATGTGCTGCCTGTACTGCAGCTGGGCCTCGTACTCCCGCTGCTGGTTCTTGAGCCGGTCTTCCTTGGTCTTGATGAAGTTCTCGTAGTCCCCTCTGTAGCTGTCCAGCCTCTGAGTGTGGAGGTGGATGATGTCGGTCACCACCGCGTTCAGGAAGTTACGGTCGTGAGACACCACCAGGATCGTCGACGCCCAGGTCTGAGAGAGGGACAGGGGTTAAAACCAGGTCTAAACTAGGACTAAACCAGGTCTAAACCAGGGCTAAACCAGGGCTAAACCAGGGCTAAACCAGGTCTAAACCAGGTCTAAACTAGGACTAAACTAGGACTAAACCAGGTCTAAACCAGGTCTAAACCAGGTCTAATACAGGGCTAAACCAGGACTAAACCAGGACTAAACCAGGTCTAAACCAGGTCTAAACTAGGACTAAACTAGGACTAAACCAGGTCTAAACCAGGTCTAATACAGGGCTAAACCAGGACTAAACCAGGTCTAAACCAGGTCTAAACTAGGACTAAACTAGGACTAAACCAGGTCTAAACCAGGTCTAATACAGGGCTAATACAGGGCTAAACCAGGACTAAACCAGGACTAAACCAGGGCTAAAACAGGACTAAAACAGTCAGGATATCAGACTGAGGATTTTTCTTCTGAAGTACAGTACAGAGAATGTGATTGGCTGCTGGTTGGAGGGCGCTGACCAATCACAGTACAGAGTCAGATTTAAATGAACAGGTGAGACTCAGACCTGCAGGTAGTCCTCCAGCCACAGAATGGCTCTGACGTCCAACATGTTCGTGGGCTCTGAGGGAAACAGACAGTCAGCCTTCTGCAGTAAACATTTGGAAGATTTAACATTATACTGTAATATACTGTATTATACTGTAATATGATATACTGAATTATACTGAAATATACTTTATTATACTATAATATAATATACTGAATTATACTGTAATATACTGAATTATACTGTAATATACTGTATTATACTGTATTATACTGTAATATACTTTATTATACTATAATATACTGTATTATGCTGCAATATACTATATTATACTGTAATATAATATACTGAATTATACTGTAATATACTGTATTATACTGTAATATACTTTATTATACTATAATATACTGTATTATGCTGCAATATACTATATTATACTGTAATATAATATACTGAATTATACTGTAATATACTGTATTATACTGAATTATACTGTAATATACTGTAATATACTGTATTAAACTATATTATAATATAATAATATACTGTATTATACTGTACTATAGTGTATTATACTGTATTATACTGTAATATAATATACTGCATTATACTGCAATATACTGTATTATACTGCAATATACTGCAATATACTGTATTAATCTATATTATAATATACTGTATTATACTGTACTATAGTGTATTATACTGTAATATACTGTATTATGCAGTAATATACAGTAATACAGAGGAGGGACTGACCGTCGAGCAGCAGCAGGTCCGGCCTGGACACAGAGACAGAAGTCAGGTTACTAACAAGCCGTAAGAACATTACTCTCACTGCATTACATTAGAACTGAGAACTTTAGGTTAAAGGTGTTATGAGCAAAATATATTTTTATATTAAAAAAATACCCATGTGTGCCAAGATATGATGTGAACATGTTTAAATCAAATAGTTTTACTGATAACAATGGTACAGCTGATGTTCTAGACCAATATGTGGCTGATTTTCTTAATTTTATTAAAGAAAAAAAATTAACACAGCCATGTGTTTTAGTAATGCTTATTAAAACTCAAACAAATGTCAGAATGATGAGTATTTTTTAGAAAACCAGTTAAGTCCATCTCAGTCAGACTCAGTACAGAAGCCGTAAGCAGCCAAGGATTCATAACTTTTGTTTTTCCTGTTATCTTGTTACAACTTAATTCTTTCATGTTCCCAAGATAAAAACTTAATTTTCTCATTAGAACGCGAAAACAAGGTTTGTTTTCCTGAGATAACGGCTTTACGCTTGTTTTCTCATTATAACTAATATTTTTATTGTGGTTTTGAGCTTTTCAGGCTGAGATAAAGAGATTTTGGATGTTTCCTATGAACTGCGGAGTAAGAGCCCAAACTGAGACAAGATGGAGCTGCAAGTTCCAGAGGACCAACACCGAGAACGCTGAAGAGAACACAACACAGAACAAAACAGAAGAGAACAAAACAGAACATAACACAGAACAGAACAGAAGAGAACAAAACAGAACACAACACAGAACAGAACAGAAGAGAACAAAACAGAACATAACACAGAACAAAACAGAAGAGAACAAAACAGAACATAACACAGAACAGAACATAACAAAACAGAACAAAACAGAAGAGAACAAAACAGAACATAACAGAACATAACAAAACAGAACATAACAGAACATAACAAAACAGAACATAACACAGAACAGAACAAAACAGAACATAACACAGAACATAACAAAACAGAACATAACACAGAACAGAACAAAACAGAACATAACACAGAACAGAACAGAACAAAACAGAACAAAACAGAAGAGAACAAAACAGAACATAACAGAACAAAACAGAACAGAACAGAACAAAACAGAACATAACAGAACATAACAAAACAGAACATAACACAGAACAGAACAAAACAGAACATAACACAGAACAGAACAGAACAAAACAGAACCTAACAGAACATAACAAAACAGAACATAACACAGAACAGAACAAAACAGAACATAACACAGAACATAACAAAACAGAACATAACACAGAACAGAACAAAACAGAACATAACACAGAACAGAACAGAACAAAACAGAACAAAACAGAAGAGAACAAAACAGAACATAACAGAACAAAACAGAACAGAACAGAACAAAACAGAACATAACACAGAACAGAACAAAAAAGAACAGAAGAGAAGAAAACAGAACAGGACAATAAAGAACAGAACATAACAAAAAAGAACAGAAGAGAAAAGAACAGAGAACAGAACAGAAGAAGAAAAAAAAACAAAAGAAGAGAACAGAACACAGAACAAAACAGAAGAGAACAAAACAGAACAACACAGAACAGAACAAAAAAGAACAGAACATAACAAAAAAGAACAGAAGAGAAAAGAACAGAGAACAGAACAGAAGAAGAAAAAAAACATAACAGAAGAGAACAGAACATAACAGGGTTTCTACATGGCTAAACAAGTTGAATTTAAGACTTTTTTTTAGACCTTTTTAAGACCATTGTTGAAGAAAAATCAGACCTATTCCATAAACCCGCAGCAGACAAAAAGCTGAGTGATAAATGTGGCTGTGTTGTTTAACTGTGATTATTGGCAGCAGTGAGTGCTGCAAAGCATTTTGTTCTTGGTTAGAAAAGATCTGAGCTCTCGTATCAGCGACGGGAACACAACTTTGACAATTTAAGCGGCCATTTTAGAAAAAGCTGTGGCAGTTACATTAAATGTACCTGACAGATTTAAGACAGTACTCCACATCTGGGCAAATTTAAGACTTTTTAAGGCCTTAAGTTCAGATTTTTAAATTTAAGACTTTTTTAGGCTTTTTAAGACCCAGCAGAAATCCTGATAACAGAACAGAGAACATAACAGAACAGAGAACAGAGAACAGAAGAAAACAGAACATAACAGAACATAGAACAGAACACAGAACAGAACACAGAACACAGAACAGAACACAGAAGAGAACACAGAAGAGAACACAGAAGAGAACACAGAACAAAAGAGAACAGAAGAAAACAGAACAGAAGAGAACACCAAACATAACAGAGCACAGCACAGAACAGAGAACAGATGTAGAGTACTCACCGAGCGAAGAGCGCTCTGGCCAAAGCCAACCTCATCCTCCAGCCTCCAGAGAACTCCCTGAACACAGGAGAACAGGTCTGTGAAGAACCACACAGACCAAAACCAGGGGCTACAGGGACCTGGACTCAGACCAGGACTACAGCCTAGAACTGGGTCTGAACCAGATCAAAACCATGACTAGACCTGGACTAAACTCAGGCTGAAACCAGGACTAAACCAGAGCTAAATTCAAGCCTAAACGTGACAACCCCTGGCTTACAGTATACAGAGAAAAGGCTGCTGAGAAGGTTGTAGACCTACTTTGTGGCCTGCTGTTGCATTCTGGGAGTAAAGCCGAGCCCGGCCAGGATCACAGAGGCTCTGAGAGGAACAGAGACAGGTTCAGTCCCAAGCACAGGAAGTACTCAGGACAACTTCTGTACAAGAATATTTTTACTAAACCTACCTCGCCGGAGCCTTGTCGGCCTCGATCTCCTCCAGCTTAGAGTAGATCTCTGACAGACGCACGCTCTCCGTCCCATCAGCCCTGAGGACCACACAGAACCAGGTCTAAACCGGGTCTAAACCAGGTCTAAACCAGGTCTAAACCAGGTCTAAACCAGGTCTAAACCAGGTCTAAACTAGGTCTAAACCAGGTCTAAACCAGGTCTAAACTAGGTCTAAACCAGGACTAAACCAGGACTAAACCAGGACTAAACCAGGTCTAAACCAGGTCTAAACCAGGTCTAAATCAGGACTAAACCAGGTCTAAACCAGGACTAAACCAGGACTAAACCAGGACTAAACCAGGTCTAAACCAGGTCTAAATCAGGACTAAACCAGGTCTAAACCAGGTCTAAACCAGGTCTAAACCAGGTCTAAACCAGGTCTAAACCAGGACTAAACCAGGACTAAACCAGGTCTAAACCAGGTCTAAACCAGGACTAAACCAGGACTAAACCAGGTCTAAACCAGGTCTAAACCAGGTCTAAACCAGGACTAAACCAGGACTAAACCAGGTCTAAACCAGGTCTAAACCAGGTCTAAACCAGGACTAAACCAGGACTAAACCAGGTCTAAACCAGGTCTAAACCAGGTCTAAACCAGGTCTAAACCAGGACTAAACCAGGACTAAACCAGGTCTAAACCAGGTCTAAACCAGGACTAAACCAGGTCTAAACCAGGTCTAAACCAGGTCTAAACCAGGACTAAACCAGGACTAAACCAGGACTAAACCAGGAATAAACCAGGTCTAAACCAGGTCTAAACCAGGTCTAAACCAGGTCTAAACCAGGAATAAACCAGGACTAAACCAGGACTAAACCAGGTCTAAACCAGGTCTAAACCAGGTCTAAACCAGGTCTAAACCAGGACTAAACCAGGACTAAACCAGGACTAAACCAGGTCTCAACCAGGTCTAAACCAGGACTAAACCAGGTCTCAACCAGGTCTAAACCAGGTCTAAACCAGGTCTAAACCAGGACTAAACCAGGACTAAACCAGGAATAAACCAGGTCTAAACCAGGACTAAACCAGGACTAAACCAGGTCTAAACCAGGTCTAAACCAGGTCTAAACCAGGACTAAACCAGGACTAAACCAGGTCTAAACCAGGACTAAACCAGGTGTAAACCAGGTCTAAACCAGGTCTAAACCAGGTGTAAACCAGGTGTAAACCAGGTCTAAACCAGGTCTCAACCAGGTCTCAACCAGGTCTCAACCAGGTCTCAACCAGGTGTAAACCAGGTCTCAACCAGGTGTAAACCAGGTCTAAACCAGGTCTAAACCAGGTCTAAACCAGGTCTAAACCAGGTCTAAACCAGGTCTAAACCAGGTGTAAACCAGGTGTAAACCAGGTCTAAACTAGGTCTCAACCAGGTCTAAACTAGGTCTCAACCAGGTCTCAACCAGGTCTCAACCAGGTCTCAACCAGGTGTAAACCAGGTCTCAACCAGGTCTCAACCAGGTCTCAACCAGGTCTCAACCAGGTCTCAACCAGGTGTAAACCAGGACTAAACCAGGTCTAAACCAGGTGTAAACCAGGTGTAAACCAGGTCTAAACCAGGTCTAAACCAGGACTAAACAAGGACTAAACCAGGTCTAAACCAGGTCTAAACCAGGTCTAAACCAGGACTAAACCAGGTCTCAACCAGGTCTAAACCAGGACTAAACCAGGTCTAAACCAGGTCTAAACCAGGACTAAACCAGGACTAAACCAGGTCTAAACCAGGCAGGTGTAAACCAGGACTAAACCAGGTCTAAACCAGGTCTAAACCAGGACTAAACCAGGACTAAACCAGGTGTAAACCAGGTGTAAACCAGGTGTAAACCAGGTGTAAACCAGGTCTAAACCAGGACTAAACCAGGTCTAAACCAGGACTAAACCAGGACTAAACCAGGTCTAAACCAGGTCTAAACCAGGTCTAAACCAGGTCTAAACCAGGTCTAAACCAGGTCTAAACCAGGTCTAAACCAGGTCAAAACCAGGTGTAAACCAGGACTAAACCAGGACTAAACCAAGACTAAACCAGGTCTAAACCAGGACTAAACCAGGACTAAACCAGGTGTAAACCAGGTCTAAACCAGGTGTAAACCAGGACTAAACCAGGTCTAAACCAGGTGTAAACCAGGACTAAACCAGGACTAAACCAGGTGTAAACCAGGACTAAACCAGGACTAAACCAGGTGTAAACCAGGTCTAAACCAGGTGTAAACCAGGACTAAACCAGGACTAAACCAGGTGTAAACCAGGTGTAAACCAGGACTAAACCAGGTGTAAACCAGGTGTAAACCAGGACTAAACCAGGTGTAAACCAGGTGTAAACC
The DNA here is from genome assembly GCA_020698575.1 of Bostrychus sinensis. Classification (NCBI taxonomy): domain Eukaryota; kingdom Metazoa; phylum Chordata; class Actinopteri; order Gobiiformes; family Eleotridae; genus Bostrychus; species Bostrychus sinensis. The sequence continues at coordinate 271,047 of CM036245.1, read as the reverse complement.
AGGACTAAACCAGGACTAAACCAGGTGTAAACCAGGACTAAACCAGGTGTAAACCAGGACTAAACCAGGTCTAAACCAGGTGTAAACCAGGACTAAACCAGGTGTAAACCAGGACTAAACCAGGACTAAACCAGGTGTAAACCAGGACTAAACCAGGTCTAAACCAGGACTAAACCAGGACTAAACCAGGACTAAACCAGGACTAAACCAGGACTAAACCAGGACTAAACCAGGTCTAAACCAGGTCTAAACCAGGTCTAAACCAGGTCTAAACCAGGTCTAAACCAGGTCTAAACCAGGTCTAAACCAGGACTAAACCAGGTCTAAACCAGGACTAAACCAGGTCTAAACCAGGTCCAAATCAGGTGTAAACCAGGACTAAACCAGGTCTAAACCAGGTCTAAACCAGGACTAAACCAGGTCTAAACCAGGTCTAAACCAGGTCTAAACCAGGTCTAAACCAGGACTAAACCTGGTCCAAACCAGGTCCAAACCAGGTCCAAACCAGGACTAAACCAGGACTAAACCAGGACTAAACCAGGTCTAAACCAGGTCTAAACCAGGTCTAAACCAGGACTAAACCAGGACTAAACCAGGTCCAAACCAGGTCCAAACCAGGTCCAAACCAGGTCTAAACCAGGACTAAACCAGGTCTACACCAGGACTAAACCAGGTCTACACCAGGTCTAAACCAGGACTAAACCAGGACTAAACCAGGACTAAACCAGGTCTAAACCAGGACTAAACCAGGTGTAAACCAGGACTAAACCAGGTGTAAACCAGGTCTAAACCAGGACTAAACCAGGTGTAAACCAGGTCTAAACCAGGTGTAAACCAGGACTAAACCAGGTGTAAACCAGGTGTAAACCAGGACTAAACCAGGTGTAAACCAGGTGTAAACCAGGACTAAACCAGGACTAAACCAGGTCTAAACCAGGTCTAAACCAGGTGTAAACCAGGTGTAAACCAGGTGTAAACCAGGACTAAACCAGGTCTAAACCAGGTCTAAACCAGGTCTAAACCAGGTGTAAACCAGGACTAAACCAGGTGTAAACCAGGTGTAAACCAGGTGTAAACCAGGTGTAAACCAGGACTAAACCAGGACTAAACCAGGTGTAAACCAGGTGTAAACCAGGACTAAACCAGGTGTAAACCAGGTGTAAACCAGGTGTAAACCAGGTGTAAACCAGGACTAAACCAGGACTAAACCAGGACTAAACCAGGTCTAAACCAGGTCTAAACCAGGTCTAAACCAGGACTAAACCAGGTCTAAACCAGGTCTAAACCAGGACTAAACCAGGTCTAAACCAGAACTAAACCAGGTCTAAACCAGGTCTAAACCAGGTCTAAACCAGGTCTAAACCAGGACTAAACCAGGTCTAAACCAGGTCTAAACCAGGTCTAAACCAGGTCTAAACCAGGACTAAACCAGGACTAAACCAGGTCTAAACCAGGTCTAAACCAGGACTAAACCAGGACTAAACCAGGTCTAAACCAGAACTAAACCAGGTCTAAACCAGGTCCAAATCAGGTGTAAACCAGGACTAAACCAGGTCTAAACCAGGTCTAAACCAGGACTAAACCAGGACTAAACCAGGACTAAACCTGGTCCAAACCAGGTCCAAACCAGGACTAAACCAGGACTAAACCAGGTCTAAACCAGGTCTAAACCAGGACTAAACCAGGACTAAACCAGGTCTAAACCAGGTCTAAACCAGGTCTAAACCAGGACTAAACCAGGTCTAAACCAGGTCTAAACCAGGACTAAACCAGGTCTAAACCAGGTCTAAACCAGGTCTAAACCAGGACTAAACCAGGTCTAAACCAGAACTAAACCAGGTCTAAACCAGGTCCAAATCAGGTGTAAACCAGGACTAAACCAGGTCTAAACCAGGTCTAAACCAGGACTAAACCAGGACTAAACCAGGACTAAACCTGGTCCAAACCAGGTCCAAACCAGGACTAAACCTGGTCCAAACCAGGTCCAAACCAGGACTAAACCAGGACTAAACCAGGTCTAAACCAGGACTAAACCAGGACTAAACCAGGACTAAACCAGGTCTAAACCAGGACTAAACCAGGTCCAAACCAGGTCCAAACCAGGTCTAAACCAGGTCTAAACCAGGTCTAAACCAGGACTAAACCAGGTCTAAACCAGGACTAAACCAGGTCTACACCAGGACTAAACCAGGTGTAAACCAGGTCTAAACCAGGACTAAACCAGGACTAAACCAGGTGTAAACCAGGACTAAACCAGGACTAAACCAGGTCTAAACCAGGTGTAAACCAGGTGTAAACCAGGTCTAAACCAGGACTAAACCAGGACTAAACCAGGTGTAAACCAGGACTAAACCAGGACTAAACCAGGTCTAAACCAGGTCTAAACCAGGTGTAAACCAGGTCTAAACCAGGTGTAAACCAGGTGTAAACCAGGACTAAACCAGGACTAAACCAGGTGTAAACCAGGACCAAACCAGGACTAAACCAGGTCTAAACCAGGACTAAACCAGGTGTAAACCAGGTGTAAACCAGGACTAAACCAGGACTAAACCAGGTGTAAACCAGGTGTAAACCAGGACTAAACCAGGACTAAACCAGGACTAAACCAGGTCTAAACCAGGTGTAAACCAGGTCTAAACCAGGTGTAAACCAGGTGTAAACCAGGACTAAACCAGGACTAAACCAGGTGTAAACCAGGACCAAACCAGGACTAAACCAGGTCTAAACCAGGACTAAACCAGGTGTAAACCAGGTCTAAACCAGGACTAAACCAGGACTAAACCAGGTGTAAACCAGGACCAAACCAGGACTAAACCAGGTCTAAACCAGGTGTAAACCAGGTGTAAACCAGGTGTAAACCAGGACTAAACCAGGTCTAAACCAGGACTAAACCAGGTGTAAACCAGGTCTAAACCAGGACTAAACCAGGTGTAAACCAGGTCTAAACCAGGACTAAACCAGGACTAAACCAGGTGTAAACCAGGACCAAACCAGGACTAAACCAGGTCTAAACCAGGTCTAAACCAGGACTAAACCAGGACTAAACCAGGTGTAAACCAGGACTAAACCAGGACTAAACCAGGACTAAACCAGGACTAAACCAGGACTAAACCAGGTCTAAACCAGGTCTAAACCAGGATTAAACCAGGTGTAAACAGGACTCACGTTCCGTTGTTGATGCGTGTGTTGAGGGCCCTCTCGTCCCTCAGGAGCCCCTCTCTGACGGTGTCGCTCTGCAGGACGCTGTGGAGGGCGCGGGTGTCGTCGCCCTCCACCTCCTGCTCCACGTGGAGGATGGAGATGTGTCCCGGGACCCTCAGGCTGCGGCTCGACAGCATCTTCAGCAGCGTGGTTTTCCCCAAACCGTTCCTGCCGATCAGACCGAACCGACGTCCGAACGCCAGCGACAGGTCTGCTCCCTGCAGCAGCACTCTGCAACACACACCGATATCTGCTTCATCTGTACCACGCTTCATCTGCACCACACACCGTTATCTGCTTCATCTGTACCACGCTTCATCTGCAACACACACCGATATCTGCTTCATCTGTACCACGCTTCATCTGCAACACACACCGATATCTGCTTCATCTGTACCACGCTTCATCTGCACCACACACCGTTATCTGCTTCATCTGCACCACACACCGTAATCTGCTTCATCTGCACCACGCTTCATCTGCACCACACACCGTTATCTGCTTCATCTGCACCACGCTTCATCTGCAACACACACCGATATCTGCTTCATCTGTACCACGCTTCATCTGCAACACACACCGATATCTGCTTCATCTGTACCACGCTTCATCTGCACCACACACCGTTATCTGCTTCATCTGCACCACACACCGTAATCTGCTTCATCTGCACCACGCTTCATCTGCACCACACACCGTTATCTGCTTCATCTGCACCACGCTTCATCTGCACCACACACCGTTATCTGCTTCATCTGTACCACGCTTCATCTGCAACACACACCGATATCTGCTTCATCTGCACCGCGCTTCATCTGCACCACACACCGATATCTGCTTCATCTGTACCACGCTTCATCTGCAACACACACCGATATCTGCTTCATCTGTACCACGCTTCATCTGCACCACACACCGTTATCTGCTTCATCTGCACCGCGCTTCATCTGCACCACACCGTAATCTGCTTCATCTGCACCACACACCGTAATCTGCTTCATCTGCACCACACACCGTAATCTGCTTCATCTGCACCACACACCGTTATCTGCTTCATCTGTACCACGCTTCATCTGCAACACACACCGATATCTGCTTCATCTGCACCGCGCTTCATCTGCAACACACACCGATATCTGCTTCATCTGCACCGCGCTTCATCTGCACCACACACCGATATCTGCTTCATCTGTACCACGCTTCATCTGCAACACACACCGTTATCTGCTTCATCTGTACCACGCTTCATCTGCAACACACACCGATATCTGCTTCATCTGCACCGCGCTTCATCTGCAACACACACCGATATCTGCTTCATCTGCACCGCGCTTCATCTGCACCACACACCGATATCTGCTTCATCTGTACCACGCTTCATCTGCACCACACACCGTTATCTGCTTCATCTGCACCACGCTTCATCTGCACCACACACCGTAATCTGCTTCATCTGCACCACACACCGTAATCTGCTTCATCTGCACCACGCTTCATCTGCACCACACACCGATATCTGCTTCATCTGCACCGCGCTTCATCTGCACCACACACCGTTATCTGCTTCATCTGCACCACGCTTCATCTGCACCACACACCGTTATCTGCTTCATCTGCAACACACACCGATATCTGCTTCATCTGCACCGCGCTTCATCTGCACCACACACCGATATCTGCTTCATCTGTACCACGCTTCATCTGCAACACACACCGATATCTGCTTCATCTGTACCACGCTTCATCTGCAACACACACCGATATCTGCTTCATCTGCACCGCGCTTCATCTGCACCACACACCGTTATCTGCTTCATCTGCACCGCGCTTCATCTGCACCACACACCGTAATCTGCTTCATCTGCACCACACACCGTAATCTGCTTCATCTGCACCACACACCGTTATCTGCTTCATCTGTACCACGCTTCATCTGCACCACACACCGTTATCTGCTTCATCTGCACCGCGCTTCATCTGCACCACACACCGTAATCTGCTTCATCTGCACCACACACCGTAATCTGCTTCATCTGCACCACACACCGTTATCTGCTTCATCTGTACCACGCTTCATCTGCAACACACACCGTTATCTGCTTCATCTGTACCACGCTTCATCTGCAACACACACCGATATCTGCTTCATCTGCACCGCGCTTCATCTGCACCACACACCGTTATCTGCTTCATCTGTACCACGCTTCATCTGCAACACACACCGATATCTGCTTCATCTGCACCACACACCGTTATCTGCTTCATCTGCACCACGCTTCATCTGCAACACACACCGTAATCTGCTTCATCTGTACCACACTTCATCTGCACCACACACCGATATCTGCTTCATCTGCACCACGCTTCATCTGCAACACACACCGTAATCTGCTTCATCTGCACCACGCTTCATCTGCAACACACACCGTAATCTGCTTCATCTGTACCACGCTTCATCTGCACCACACACCGTAATCTGCTTCATCTGCACCGCGCTTCATCTGCACCACACACCGTAATCTGCTTCATCTGCACCGCGCTTCATCTGCACCACACACCGTTATCTGCTTCATCTGCACCGCGCTTCATCTGCACCACACACCGTTATCTGCTTCATCTGCACCACACACCGTAATCTGCTTCATCTGCACCACACACCGTTATCTGCTTCATCTGCACCACACACCGTAATCTGCTTCATCTGCACCACACACCGTTATCTGCTTCATCTGTACCACGCTTCATCTGCACCACACACCGTAATCTGCTTCATCTGCACCACACACCGTAATCTGCTTCATCTGCACCACACACCGTAATCTGCTTCATCTGCACCACACACCGTAATCTGCTTCATCTGCACCGCGCTTCATCTGCACCACACACCGTAATCTGCTTCATCTGCACCACGCTTCATCTGCAACACACACCGTTATCTGCTTCATCTGCACCACACACCGTTATCTGCTTCATCTGTACCACGCTTCATCTGCACCACACACCGTAATCTGCTTCATCTGCACCACACACCGTAATCTGCTTCATCTGCACCACACACCGTAATCTGCTTCATCTGCACCACACACCGTAATCTGCTTCATCTGCACCGCGCTTCATCTGCACCACACACCGTAATCTGCTTCATCTGCACCGCGCTTCATCTGCAACACACACCGTAATCTGCTTCATCTGCACCGTGCTTCATCTGCACCACACACCGTAATCTGCTTCATCTGCACCGCGCTTCATCTGCAACACACACCGATATCTGCTTCATCTGCACCGCGCTTCATCTGCAACACACACCGATATCTGCTTCATCTGCACCACGCTTCATCTGCACCACACACCGTTATCTGCTTCATCTGCACCACACACCGTTATCTGCTTCATCTGCACCACGCTTCATCTGCACCACACACCGTTATCTGCTTCATCTGCACCACACACCGTTATCTGCTTCATCTGCACCACGCTTCATCTGCACCACACACCGTTATCTGCTTCATCTGCACCACGCTTCATGTTCCTCTGCACCCTCCTCTCTCGTGTTCCTCTGCACCCTCCTCTATCGTGTTCCTCTGCACCCTCCTCTATCGTGTTCCTCTGCACCCTCCTCTATCGTGTTCCTCTGCACCCTCCTCTCTCGTTTTCCTCTGCACCCTCCTCTCTCGTTTTCCTCTGCACCCTCCTCTCTCATTTTCCTCTGCACCCTCCTCTCTCGTTTTCCTCTGCACCCTCCTCTCTCGTGTTCCTCTGCACCCTCCTCTCTCGTGTTCCTCTGCACCCTCCTCTCGTGTTCCTCTGCACCCTCCTCTCTCGTGTTCCTCTGCACCCTCCCCTCTCGTGTTCCTCTGCACCCTCCTCTCTCGTGTTCCTCTGCACCCTCCTCTCTCGTGTTCCTCTGCACCCTCCTCTCTCGTGTTCCTCTGCACCCTCCTCTCTCGTGTTCCTCTGCACCCTCCTCTCGTGTTCCTCTGCACCCTCCTCTCTCGTTTTCCTCTGCACCCTCCTCTATCGTGTTCCTCTGCACCCTCCTCTCTCGTTTTCCTCTGCACCCTCCTCTCTCGTTTTCCTCTGCACCCTCCTCTCTCGTTTTCCTCTGCACCCTCCTCTCTCGTGTTCCTCTGCACCCTCCTCTCGTGTTCCTCTGCACCCTCCTCTCTCGTGTTCCTCTGCACCCTCCTCTCTCGTGTTCCTCTGCACCCTCCTCTCTCGTGTTCCTCTGCACCCTCCTCTCTCGTGTTCCTCTGCACCCTCCCCTCTCGTGTTCCTCTGCACCCTCCTCTCGTGTTCCTCTGCACCCTCCCCTCTCGTGTTCCTCTGCACCCTCCTCTCTCGTGTTCCTCTGCACCCTCCCCTCTCGTGTTCCTCTGCACCCTCCTCTCGTGTTCCTCTGCACCCTGCCCTCTCGTCTTCCTCTGCACCCTCCTCTCGTCTTCCTCTGCACCCTCCTCTCGTGTTCCTCTGCACCCTCCTCTCTCGTGTTCCTCTGCACCCTCCTCTCTCGTGTTCCTCTGCACCCTCCCCTCTCGTGTTCCTCTGCACCCTCCTCTCGTGTTCCTCTGCACCCTCCTCTCGTCTTCCTCTGCACCCTCCTCTCGTGTTCCTCTGCACCCTCCTCTCTCGTGTTCCTCTGCACCCTCCTCTCTCGTGTTCCTCTGCACCCTCCTCTCTCGTGTTCCTCTGCACCCTCCTCTCGTGTTCCTCTGCACCCTCCTCTCTCGTGTTCCTCTGCACCCTCCTCTATCGTGTTCCTCTGCACCCTCCTCTATCGTGTTCCTCTGCACCCTCCTCTCTCGTGTTCCTCTGCACCCTCCTCTCTCGTTTTCCTCTGCACCCTCCTCTCTCGTTTTCCTCTGCACCCTCCTCTCTCGTTTTCCTCTGCACCCTCCTCTCTCGTGTTCCTCTGCACCCTCCTCTCGTGTTCCTCTGCACCCTCCTCTCTCGTGTTCCTCTGCACCCTCCTCTCTCGTGTTCCTCTGCACCCTCCTCTCTCGTGTTCCTCTGCACCCTCCTCTCTCGTGTTCCTCTGCACCCTCCCCTCTCGTGTTCCTCTGCACCCTCCCCTCTCGTGTTCCTCTGCACCCTCCTCTCGTGTTCCTCTGCACCCTCCTCTCGTGTTCCTCTGCACCCTCCTCTCTCGTGTTCCTCTGCACCCTCCTCTCGTCTTCCTCTGCACCCTCCTCTCTCGTGTTCCTCTGCACCCTCCTCTCTCGTGTTCCTCTGCACCCTCCTCTCGTGTTCCTCTGCACCCTCCTCTCTCGTGTTCCTCTGCACCCTCCTCTCGTGTTCCTCTGCACCCTCCTCTCTCGTGTTCCTCTGCACCCTCCTCTCGTCTTCCTCTGCACCCTCCTCTCGTCTTCCTCTGCACCCTCCTCTCGTGTTCCTCTGCACCCTCCTCTCTCGTGTTCCTCTGCACCCTCCTCTCTCGTGTTCCTCTGCACCCTCCTCTCTCGTGTTCCTCTGCACCCTCCTCTCGTCTTCCTCTGCACCCTCCTCTCGTCTTCCTCTGCACCCTCCTCTCTCTCAGGATCATGTATTAACCCAGGCCCTGCTGAGCCTTTATTGCAGTCATTAAATGTTTATGTGCTCTGAAGAAACACAGATCTTTAAACTGCAGCTCCAGGTTTTGTGAAGTGAAACCGAGGATGTTTTTAAGATTTTTTAACGCCACGTAAACTGAGATTTAATACAAACATTGACAAACCAATAATTAAAGGTGAAATATAAATGAAATAACTTCAGCGCTGCATTTAAGAAAATAAAAAATAAATCATAAAATTTAATGATAGCATTTTTCAAAAAGTGTATTGCAGACGCTGTCCCTCCTCTGTACCCACCGCTGTCCCTCCTCTGTCCCCACCGCTGTCCCTCCTCTGTACCCACCGCTGTCCCTCCTCTGTACCCACCGCTGTCCCTCCTCTGTACCCACCGCTGTCCCTCCTCTGTACCCACCGCTGTCCCTCCTCTGTACCCACAGCTGTCCCTCCTCTGTACCCACCGCTGTCCCTCCTCTGTACCCACCGCTGTCCCTCCTCTGTACCCTCCTCTGTACCCACCGCTGTCCCTCCTCTGTCCCTCCTCTGTCCCTCCTCTGTCCCTCCTCTGTCCCCTCCTCTGTACCCTCCTCTGTACCCTCCTCTGTACCCACCGCTGTCCCTCCTCTGTACCCACCGCTGTCCCTCCTCTGTCCCTCCTCTGTACCCACCGCTGTCCCTCCTCTGTACCCACCGCTGTCCCTCCTCTGTACCCACCGCTGTCCCTCCTCTGTACCCACCGCTGTCCCTCCTCTGTACCCACCGCTGTCCCTCCTCTGTACCCACCGCTGTCCCTCCTCTGTCCCTCCTCTGTACCCTCCTCTGTACCCTCCTCTGTACCCTCCTCTGTACCCTCCTCTGTACCCTCCTCTGTACCCTCCTCTGTACCCACCGCTGTCCCTCCTCTGTACCCACCGCTGTCCCTCCTCTGTACCCACCGCTGTCCCTCCTCTGTACCCTCCTCTGTACCCACCGCTGTCCCTCCTCTGTACCCACCGCTGTCCCTCCTCTGTACCCTCCTCTGTACCCTCCTCTGTACCCTCCTCTGTCCCCTCCTCTGTCCCTCCTCTGTCCCTCCTCTGTACCCACCGCTGTCCCTCCTCTGTCCCTCCTCTGTACCCACCGCTGTCCCTCCTCTGTACCCACCGCTGTCCCTCCTCTGTACCCTCCTCTGTACCCACCGCTGTCCCTCCTCTGTACCCACCGCTGTCCCTCCTCTGTACCCTCCTCTGTACCCTCCTCTGTACCCTCCTCTGTACCCTCCTCTGTACCCTCCTCTGTACCCTCCTCTGTACCCTCCTCTGTCCCTCCTCTGTACCCACCGCTGTCCCTCCTCTGTCCCTCCTCTGTACCCACCGCTGTCCCTCCTCTGTACCCACCGCTGTCCCTCCTCTGTCCCTCCTCTGTACCCACCGCTGTCCCTCCTCTGTCCCTCCTCTGTACCCACCGCTGTCCCTCCTCTGTACCCTCACCTCTCTCCGAACGAGACGTCGAAGTTCTCGATGCGGATGTCGTAGCTCCGGTTCTTGCCGCTCTGGTCCACTCTGTTCTCCTTCTTACTGCTGGACTGGCTCGCCGACGCCTCCTCCAGGACGCTGCGGGGACAACACCAGGGTTAGAGGACAGGAGGACAGAGGACAGGACGCAGTCAGAGGTACGTACAGCGGAGAGGAGGATTTCTGAGAGTCCTTCTCGTTCCTCCGCTCGTGTTTGGCTTTGAGTTTAGCCTCAGCTTTCTCCAGTTTCTTAGCATCGACCATCTGTGGACATCCAGAGAGGAGACAGGGGACACAGGGAGGACAGAGGACACAGGGAGGGACAGACAGAGAGGGGACACAAAGGACACAGGGAGGACAGACAGAGAGGGACACAGAGGACACAGGGAGGACAGACAGAGAGGGGACACAGAGGACACAGAGAGAGGACAGAGAGGACACAGAGAGAGGACACAGAGAGGACACAGAGAGGACACAGAGAGGACACAGAGAGGACACAGAGAGGACACAGAGGACACAGGGAGGACAGACAGAAAGACAGAGACAGGGATCAGTGAGTAAAAACTCCAGATGAACAGTCTGAGCAGGGTTAAATGTCAGAGCACTGTTAAAGAAACTTCACACTGAGGTCAGGAGCAGGTAAAATAAAAACAAATGTAATGTTTTTAACAGAGCTGAGCTGTGGCTTTGAGCTTTTTATAAAAACCCAGTGCCCGCAGGTGGCAGCAGTGTGTGTGACATAAAACCTGTTTAAACACATTTAAGACGAAATAATCTGCATCTCAGCAGAGATTTGGAGAAACCCTGGATTAAGTCCTGGGACTAAAACCAGAGCGGCAGGTGATGGGTTCAGGTAAAGGTCAGACTGTACCGTGTTCTGAGGCCTCTTCATCATCCAGATGCCCTGGACGTCTTTAATCTCAGACGCTGGAAAACACACAGAAAACTTTACATAAACCAGGTCCAAACCAGGTCTAAACCAGGACTAAACCAAGACTAAACCAGGACTAAACCAGGTCTAAACCAAGACTAAACCAGGTCTAAACCAAGACTAAACCAGGTCTAAACCAGGACTAAACCAAGACTAAACCAGGTCTAAACCAGGTCTAAACCAGGTCTAAACCAGGATTAAACCAGGTCTAAACCAGGACTAAACCAGGACTAAACCAGGTCTAAACCAGGTCTAAACCAGGACTAAACCAGGTCTAAACCAGGACTAAACCAGGACTAAACCAGGTCTAAACCAGGACTAAACCAGGACTAAACCAGGTCTAAACCAGGTCTAAACCAGGTCTAAAGCAGGACTAAAGCAGGACTAAAGCAGGTCTAAACCAGGACTAAAGCAGGTCTAAACCAGGTCTAAACCAGGTCTAAACCAGGTCTAAACCAGGACTAAAGCAGGACTAAAGCAGGACTAAAGCAGGACTAAAGCAGGTCTAAACCAGGACTAAACCAGGACTAAACCAGGACTAAAGCAGGTCTAAACCAGGTCTAAACCAGGACTAAACCAGGACTAAACCAGGACTAAAGCAGGACTAAAGCAGGACTAAACCAGGACCAAACCAGGACTAAACCAGGTCCTTACTGGCGTGAGCGTTCATCTGAGACAGCTGGACTGGAGCGTCCAACAGGAGCTGCTGCTTGGGGCCATGACAGTTGTTCCTGGAATAAAACACAAGCATTACCTCAGCCTAACCCCTTCACAAACCAGGTCTAAACCAGGTCTAAACCAGGTCTAAACCAGGTCTAAACCAGGTCTAAACCAGGTCTAAACCAGGTCTAAACCAGGTCTAAACCAGGCTCTTACAGTCTGAGGGAGTTGAACATCTGAAGACATATCTCTCGGATCTCATCCTCGTTCTTGGCGTCTGCAGAGACTTCCTGAAGGACTCCTCCCACGGCGTCGTAGACCTCCTCCCCGTCCTCGAAGTCAGCCCCTCCACTGTCCAGGACCCCTGAGACAAAACATATTCACTGTCCAGGACCCTGAGACAAAACATATTCACTGTCCAGGACCCTGAGACAAAACATATTCACTGTCCAGGACCCTGAGACAAAACATATTCACTGTCCAGGACTCTGAGACAAAACATATTCACTGTCCAGGACCCTGAGACAAAACATATTCACTGTCCAGGACCCTGAGACAAAACATATTCACTGTCCAGGACCCCTGAGACAAAACATATTCACTGTCCAGGACCCCTGAGACAAAACATATTCACTGTCCAGACCCTGAGACAAAACATATTCAAGCTACTACTATGGGGAGCAAAAATTTGTGGGATCAAAAGAAAAATTACAATTCTACCGGTATCAAAAAAAAATACTTTTATTCTAGGGCTGCACAATATATCACAAAATTATCTTTATCACAATATCAGCAAACGCAAGAATCAGAAACTCTGAAATGTCCTGCGGTGTGGACTGCAACATTTGCAAAATTAGTCACCAGTGTCTGGGACTGTTCCTAATGTCTGTATTTAACAAAAACAATTTAACTGCACCTGAATCCTGCAGTTTAATCTTGGAATCAAAACTGTGTCCTGTGGTTTGACTTGGAAGATCAGGTTTTTAAACAGGCAGCAGCAACAAAACCATCATTTACAGAGCGGACAGACTCTGGAGTTCAGGCTGAGCTGAAGGACAAAGGAACTGTTATTTTATTATTCATTTTAGTAAATATTTCATCTTCTCTAAATCTGTTAACGTGTGTTTTGTGTGCTAAGGTGTGACAGCTGTACTTTTCACTAAATCTAATTCTGAATGTTTTAAATCTTTTTTGATGGGACAGGGATAGGTTTATTAAGTAGCACAGCAGACCTGCGTTGTGACCACTGTTAAAACAAATAGAAATAATAAGTTAGGTTTTAAATTATGAAATGCCTACAAGGAGCTTTCTTTACACTTTTTATAAAACTGATTTATATTTGAAATTATTATTCAATATTCTTTGTATTTAACATAAAATTTGTGACACACCGCAGGACAAAAGAAAAGAAAAGGTGTTAGAGGTGTAAATGTTACATATTGGTTACAGATCATTACTAATAGTTTCCTGTCACCAAAGCAGTGTTCACAGCTTGTTTAGTGCGCGCATCGCAGTCCTCTGAATCATTCTTCACTTTACACCAACTTACTGGTGACGATTTAGCGCGTTGCTCTCTCTTTGACCCATGAGGTTTTAAGTTATTGTAAGCTGTCACTGCTTATTTTCATCCCAGACGTGTGTATGGTAATTCTGGCGGACTGTCCCTGGAGTTTACCCCGCTGTCCCTGCTCTCACCCCGGGCCATGCCGCGAACCTCCGCCGGTACCCGCTCCGTTAGCATTAGCCCGTTAGCCTTTAGCTCCTGCCGCCGGCTCCGGATGCTCTGAGCTCCAGAAGTCCCCCCGCGGCGGGCCACTGACAGCGCGGCGGCCGGCACCAGGGCGCTCCCCGGGGGGCAGCGGGTCGGTGCCGTGGTCGGTACCTGTGATGTAGTCGAACAGCTCCACGTCGATCTCGGGGAACTCGCTCTTCAGAATGTCCACGTACGACGCCATGATACCCGGCCCTGGACACGCTCGCCGAGGGTCTGCGCATGCGCCAATATGCGACAGTCACCGGGGGATCATGGGAAATCAAGTTCTGAATAGTAGTAGACCGGACGCTGCGTTCGCAAATACGCATAAACCTTCACACACACAAAAAAAAACTTTGGAAAGTGATTCAAAATTCAGAATAAAGTTTAAAAAATGAATTATAATATTAATATAATATATAATAATATATTAAGAAAAATATTAATATAATATTAAGAAAAAATGTAAAAATACAAAATAAAAAAATGTTAAAAATACTAAAAAAATATATGCTCGCATCAACATTATTATTTCTAATTGTTGCAGAATCGTTAAAACGGTGCTATGAGCAGTATAAATTTTATATTTCATAAAAATTACCCTCATGTGTGCCAAGATATAATGAAAACATGTTTAAATCAAATATTCGTTTTACTGATAACAATGGTACAGATGAGTTATTCACAATAAAAAATACTGAACATAAACATAATTTACAATTTTTGTTTTAGTTTTACACCCTGCATTCTCCATCGTCCAATCAGAAAAGCAGAAAGACTGGCAGCCCACAGACCATTGTTTTGATTTAGACTGCAGTACCGTTTTCAAACCAGTAGAGCGCATGCTGCGTACAGTACCTTAGCATTAGTATATATGATTAAATAATACGTAAAAGAATAAAAAGTGTGTAGATATATTATGTTTTTATCTGTGCGAGGACCGCAGTTTAAAACCCATTTATTAATTTAAGACCGATTAAAATAATTTAAATACATTTTATATAAATGTATTTATTATTTGTGGGTAATTGTGTTTTTTTTTATAGCTGAATGACTAAAAACAATTTAAAAAATAAATAAATCACAAATCTCAGCTTCCATTGTTTTTTGTTTGTTTTTAGATTTTGACCGTTTGTCTTTGCGCATGCGCCGTGGTGGTTTGGGTGGGAGCTAGCCGTTAGCCGCGGAGCTAGCAGCCGGAGCGGAGCGTGTAATGGCGGCCTCGGTGATACTGGGGTCTGCGGACAGCGCCGGGATAAACTTCACTGTCGGCGGCGGCGGAGGAGGCGCGGGCGGCGCGGGGAACGCTCTGATCGGGAGCAACAGCCACCACCACGGGCTCGGAGCGGCGTGCCCGGCCCCGTGGAACCGCTCCCTGGACCGGGCTCTGGACGAAGCCGCGGCCACCGGGAGCCTCAACCTCAGCGGCAGGAAGCTGAAGGAGTTCCCCCGCGGCGCAGCGAACCACGACCTCACGGACACCACCAGGGCCGGTAAGGGAGAGCTCCGCGGGGCCGGGGGGGAACCGGGGGTGCAGCCGGGGCCGGGGCAGGGGGATTGTTGTACTTTTGGGCAGGTTTTTGTTGAGTTTACAGCGCCGCGGAATAGAACTTAAACTGTTGCGTCAAACATAGCATCCCCATGAGAAGCGAAGCCCGTCCAGCTTTATTTTTACATCTTTACTCTCCCTTTTTTAACCTAAAATCACATTATTATAATTATTAAACCCATCAGCACGACTGTTATTCACATATCCTGGCGTTTAGAGACATTGTATGAACTTAAATTAGCCCAAATAGAACTTGCACGGTTGCGTCAAAGATAGCATCCCATTGGAAGTGATGTCAACTCCAGCTTCCGTTTCCCTCTTTGGGCCTGTTTACTATAAATATCAGCAAAATGTCGACTATTACCGCTGAAATGGGACAGAGCAACGCGTTTTAAACGATAAAGTTGATCTGAAAAGTTAATAAAGTGCTATGAAAAGCTGTAGTTTGGAAACGAGCGGTGCTGCTGAAAGTGGCAGGAATAACGTGGCAAAACAATGTTGTGGAAAGCCAAACTACGCCTAAAGATAAATTTAGCTGGAGAAAAAATAGTAGGAAACATGCTAACAGGAGATTAAACAACACTAAAAGAGAGAAAACATCTGTAAAAGCCAAAATAAGCTCTAAAGACAGGGCTCTGAATGAATGACAGCTGTCAGGTTTTTGTTTATGGCTGAAATAAAACTACAGTTATATTTAGATTTAGTAGAAACACAGCTGTAGAGCTCTTGATGATTAAATGTGATTAAAATAGAATGTCTTTGGGTTTAAGTAAGATCTGTTTGTCATTTTGATTATTATTGTTACTGTATTGTTACTAGGTGATTACTAGTTTTAAGATGTTTAACATGGACTTAAGTGTGTCTTGGAGGAAACTAGTTTTTTTTTTATAAGTAGTTATTTAGGCCTTATCTGGTAATGTGAGGAAAATAAAATATTTTATTAGCATTAGCTTAGACCAAATGAACCTTTTGTTATTATCAGAGTATAATTGTTTGGGAGCACACACAGTGCACAGGAAACTGAGGGAGTACTAGGTTCTGTGACAATTTACCTCTGGTTTACTCCTGATTTAGGCCTGGTTTAGTCCCTGGTTTGGGTAATACATTTTTGGGAGGTAACTCATGGTTTATTATTGGTGTATAAATTTTTAATTAGACCTTAATCCTGGACAGGCCGGTTCTATGAGTTCTTGAAGGTAAAAGACTCCTAAAGTATTTAGAACGTCTCAGGTTTATGTGAGGTCAGGAGGGTTAAAGTTAGGGCAGGTGATGTGTTATTAGGTTGAGTTCTGTTGGACTTGGGGGTAGAACACAGTCACCTCAGCAAAAGATGTGACCAACAGCACGAGCAATGACACATTTATGGAATTCAACAAAAAGTTTAAAAAGTTGTTAGTTTTTACCATTTCGATTCCTTTGTGCCCTGATGGTGTTGTTTTGGTGGCCCACCTTTGAGTCCTTGCCCAGTGTTTAGGAACCCTCATTTATAAAACATGAACCAGAGCTGCTGCTTTTTGTTTTTGTTGTGAATAAAATGAATGCTTTTGAAGATAACAGGGGACACTGTCTGTGTGTGACCCGTTGGGCTCAGGGTGCGAGTCTGTCAGAGTCTGGAGAGTCGCCGCTGATTGTTGGGGTCATAATTTTGATTCAGGATCATTATCAGATCTGATTCCAGTGGATGGTTTGTTGGTAGGTTTAAGATTACGTAAAAAACACCTGAAGGCGGTGTTAAACAAAAAAGAACACTTTCAAACATTTCATCTTTTTGTAGTAAATCTTTTGTCCAATGTCACAAAGTATATTCTGTATTAAACTGTCAGGCTCAGAGCAGTGAATGTCATTTAAAAATAGATTTTGGAGCATTTTGACCAACACTCGGCGTCCACCTGCTCCCTTTTTCACTCAGGGCTCGCCCCAGCAGATCATTCTCAGGAGTATTGTAGGGATGCACCGATGTGTCGTGTTATGTCACGTTTGTTTGTGTGTATTGTTGCATGTGTATTATTTTTGTGGCAGCGCTTGTGTCCAAGACAAATTTCCTTCGTGACAAATAAAGCAATCTTGAATCTGGGGCTGCACAATATATCGCAAAATTATCGTTATCACAATATCTGTATCGCAAGAATCTAAATATATCACAATAACGCTGTGGTCTTCCATCTGACAGAGATTTACACTGAAGAATCATTTTCCACCAGAGCCTTAAAAGAACATGTGTTGTGACTAAATAAAAATGTTTAAAAAGTCCAGTTTTAGTGGGAATTTAATTAATTTAGTCACAGCTTAGCCTTGTTTTATTCCTGGTTTAGTCTGGGTTAGGTTTTGATTTTGTTGCTGTTTTGACTTGTAAATACAGGAACTTACATTTTTTGTGAAATGTGAATTTAACTTACTATGTTCCAAAAGTAGACTTTATTTTAAAATATCGCAATAATATCGTTATCGCAAGTTTCAACACAGTTATTGAATATCGCATGTTTTCTCTGTATCGTGCAGCCATACTTGAATCTTATCTGCCCAATATCAGTATCAGCCGATGATATACACCTGGCCTTTTGGTAAATGTAGTGGCACAGATTGACAGCAGTCAGCCGATGTTCACCTGCTGCACTGTTACGTTTGAGCTCATGTCCCTCTGAGTGGATCTGTAAACTTCTGTCTCACTCACAGATGACTTCAGCTGTGTCTCCTATAAATGGAGACAACTCACAAAACAATGTGGAGAAAATATTGGCATCATAGCAGTTATCGGCCAAAACTTCATTTACAGTAGTATGGGAATTTCCATATCGGTGCATCCCGAGTAACTTTGGTGGATTCAAACCCATGATCTTCTGTTGGGTTGAAAGATTTAGAAAAAATATCTAATTGCAGTTTTATTTTGGACAGATATTGTGGTTGTGGTGAGATTTGCGATATGTTTTTACAGTAAATGTTTAGTTGACAGTTTACATTTTAAGCCTGTGATGGAACGTTGACACCTGAGAGAGAACTGAAATATTCACTGCTGAACTAATAGAAGTAATAATGTGCCTCTCAGATCCTGACTGTAGAGCTCTGACCTACAGCTGGAGCACACTTCATACAGATTAGGAGGTGGAGACAGGACATATTGCTTTCTACAGAGGATATAAGAGGGTTGTATATCACCTAAATAACAGCAGCCTTTGTGATTTGCTAATTACCACAATTTAAAGTTACACTGTGTAAGATTCCCGGTCTTGCGCCTCTAGAGGCCACAGCTGCCACTGCACCGTTGCAAAACGTAAACACTAGGGCCCCTCCTCCTTCTGAAACTGTGCGAGCGTGCGTCTATTTCCATCATTGTTTCAACTTTAGTTGACCTGCTGCTACCTTTGGAAGTTTGGACTGGATCTTCTATAGAGTTAGCGCTAGCGTTAGCTTATCAACAAATATCGCGCAATGGTCGCAGTAAAAACAACTAATAACTGTATGAAAAAGCACGTTCTAAAGAAAAAATAAAGAGGCTAATTTACCTGCCCAACAATAAAGAAGCAAAAACATGATCTGATTTGCAGCCTTCTCTGTCTCTCATCTGACGCCAGCGAGCAAAAGTCTGTCCGATGTTGACTCTTGTCTGAGATCTGGTGCGGTCCCTTTCACATTTTCTTTTTCTTGCCTCGTTCGACATTGTCTTCATCTTCTTGTGTCCTTCGGCCCTGACGAACTGGCGAAAATAACAACGCTAAAAGTAGCTTCATGGTTATACTGCGCCTCAGGTATAAGAGCTGAAGGGAATGCCGTAAAGCGAGTCGTTCCCTGTCACGTGACTCTTCCTGAACAGTGGAGCGCTCCCGGCCAAGTTGCGAGGGTGGTTTCTCAGTACAGAAGCCCCGCTCGGAGCAACAGATCACGCCTCAGGCCTTATAATCGCTCAAAAAATCACAAAAACAAGTCATGCCCCACATATTTAGGAGAAAAGTTACACAGTGTAACTTTAAATTTTGATTCGATTACGATTGATTGTTCAGTCTTAACCTTCTGCACCAAAGACGGGGACAACAACTTCACCAACAGGGGGCACTGTCACATCAATTACATCTGTCTGTGTTTATAAAATGTGTTATGTAGTTAATCTAATATAGATTCATATTTAATATTCTCTGAGTTTGAGGTTGTGGCACCGGAGATCACCATCACTGCACCGTTTATGTTTCTAAAGTCAGAATCAGCCCCGTCCTGATAGTAATAATAATATTCTCCTGCAGCCGTCCTGGTGGATGGTGGCTTGTTGTTGACTTTACTCAGTTCCTTGGTGTACGTGACATAATAATAGTAATAATGTCTGCTGTAACAATACTCTGTCTTCTGAAGTGCAGTCTGCAGTGGGTTGGCTGCTGCTGGTCCTGAGAGTTCAGAGTGGAGCTGTGGAGAGAGAGGCCTGAGGCTGCAGCGGGGAAACTGGGACAAACTCATCTCCTTCTATTTACACTGACACTGGACTGGAATCTGAGGAAATAAAAGCCTTAGAGAGGCTTCAGACTAACTTCCACTGGTTCCTCTGGGTCCAAACATGGTGTGACTGTGGGCTCTGATTGCGCTGATGAAACCTTTCTCTTTTTTTTTTTTTAAATGTCAGCAGATATTCTCAGCACTGTGTCTCTCTGTGTATTCCAGATCTGTCGAAGAACCGTTTGTCTGAGCTCCCAGTAGAAGTCTGTCTCTTCGTGTCTCTGGAGTCTCTGAACCTGTACCAGAACTGTCTGCGGTCTTTACCCGAGAGTCTGGTCAACCTGCAGGCCCTCACCTGGTTAAACATCAGGTAAACCTCACCCAGTAATCAGCAGAGAGGACTAAACCTGCCCACAGACCAATCACAGAGGACTAAACCTGCCCACAGACCAATCACACAGGACTAAACCTGTCCACAGACCAATCACAGAGGACTAAACCTGCCCACAGACCAATCACACAGGACTAAACCTGTCCACAGACCAATCACAGAGGACTAAACCTGTCCACAGACCAATCACAGAGGACTAAACCTGTCCACAGACCAATCACAGAGGACTAAACCTGCTCACAGACCAATCACAGAGGACTAAACCCGTCCACAGACCAATCACAGAGGACTAAACCTGCTCACAGACCAATCACAGAGGACTAAACCCGTCCACAGACCAATCACAGAGGACTAAACCTGTCCACAGACCAATCACAGAGGACTAAACCTGTCCACGGACCAATCACAAAGGACTAAACCTGTCCACAGACCAATCACAGAGGACTAAACCTGTCCACGGACCAATCACAAAGGACTAAACCTGTCCACGGACCAATCACAGAGGACTAAACCTGTCCACAGACCAATCACAGAGGACTAAACCTGCCACAGACCAATCACAGAGGACTAAACCTGTCCACGGACCAATCACAGAGGACTAAACCTGCCACAGACCAATCACAAAGGACTAAACCTGTCCACAGACCAATCACAAAGGACTAAACCTGTCCACAGACCAATCACAAAGGACTAAACCTGTCCACGGACCTATCACAGAGGACTAAACCTGCCACAGACCAATCACAGAGGACTAAACCTGCCCACGGACCAATCACAGAGGACTAAACCTGCCACAGACCAATCACAGAGGACTAAACCTGCCCACAGACCAATCACAGAGGACTAAACCTGTCCACAGACCGATCACAGAGGACTAAACCTGCCACAGACCAATCAGAGAGGACTAAACCTGCCACAGACCAATCACAGAGGACTAAACCTGCCCACAGAGCAATCACAGAGGACTAAACCTGCCACAGACCAATCACAGAGGACTAAACCTGCCCACAGACCAATCACAGAGGACTAAACCTGCCCACAGACCAATCACAGAGGACTAAACCTGCCCACGGACCAATCACAGAGGACTAAACCTGTCCACAGACCAATCACAGAGGACTAAACCTGCTCACAGACCAATCACAGAGGACTAAACCTGCTCACAGACCAATCACAGAGGACTAAACCTGTCCACAGACCAATCACAGAGGACTAAACCTGCCCACAGACCAATCACAGAGGACTAAACCTGCTCACAGACCAATCACAGAGGACTAAACCTGCCACAGACCAATCACAGAGGACTAAACCTGTCCACGGACCGATCACAGAGGACTAAACCTGCTCACAGACCAATCACAGAGGACTAAACCCGCTCACAGACCAATCACAGAGGACTAAACCTGCCCACAGACCAATCACAGAGGACTAAACCTGCTCACAGACCAATCACAGAGGACTAAACCTGCCACAGACCAATCACAGAGGACTAAACCTGCCCACGGACCGATCACAGAGGACTAAACCTGCTCACAGACCAATCACAGAGGACTAAACCCGCTCACAGACCAATCACAGAGGACTAAACCTGCCCACAGACCAATCACAGAGGACTAAACCTGCCCACAGACCAATCACAGAGGACTAAACCTGCCCACAGACCAATCACAGAGGACTAAACCTGCCCACAGACCAATCACAGAGGACTAAACCTGTCCACAGACCAATCACAGAGGACTAAACCTGCTCACAGACCAATCACAGAGGACTAAACCTGTCCACAGACCAATCACAGAGGACTAAACCTGTCCACAGACCAATCACAGAGGACTAAACCTGCCCACGGACCAATCACAGAGGACTAAACCTGCCCACAGACCAATCACAGAGGACTAAACCTGTCCACAGACCAATCACAGAGGACTAAACCTGCCCACAGACCAATCACAGAGGACTAAACCTGCCACAGACCAATCACAGAGGACTAAACCTGCCCACAGACCAATCACAGAGGACTAAACCTGTCCACGGACCGATCACAGAGGACTAAACCTGCTCACAGACCAATCACAGAGGACTAAACCCGCCCACGGACCAATCACAGAGGACTAAACCTGCCCACGGACCAATCACTGAGGACTAAACCTGCCACAGACCAATCACTGAGGACTAAACCTGCCACAGACCAATCACAGAGGACTAAACCTGCCCACGGACCAATCACAGAGGACTAAACCTGCCCACGGACCAATCACAGAGGACTAAACCTGCCACAGACCAATCACAGAGGACTAAACCTGTCCACAGACCGATCACAGAGGACTAAACCTGCCACAGACCAATCACAGAGGACTAAACCTGTCCACGGACCGATCACAGAGGACTAAACCTGCTCACAGACCAATCACAGAGGACTAAACCCGCCCACGGACCAATCACAGAGGACTAAACCTGCCCACAGAGCAATCACAGAGGACTAAACCTGCCCATGGACCAATCACAGGACTAAACCTGTCCACAGACCAATCACAGAGGACTAAACCTGCCCACAGAGCAATCACAGAGGACTAAACCTGCCACAGACCGATCACAGAGGACTAAACCTGTCCACAGAGCAATCACAGAGGACTGATGCTGATTAATCTGACGTCTTTTCTGTTTGTCTGCAGTCGGAACCAGCTGTCGGTGCTGCCCCCTGTGGTCTGCTCTCTGCCTCTGAAGGTGCTCATCGCCTGCAACAACAAACTGGTGTCTCTGCCTGAGGAACTGGGGCAGCTCCGGCACCTCACAGAGCTGGTGAGTCCAAATAAACCAGTATAAACCAGTATGACCCAGTGGAAGTAGCTTAGTCAGGAGTTAGAGCAGGTTGTTCAATAACCAGGAGGTTGTTGTGTTGATCCCAGCTCCTCCCAGTTCATACTATTGGATGTGTCCTTGCCTCCAGGGTCTGCGTAGACTGGTGAATGGTTCCTTAATGTGAAGTGCTTTGGGTGCCCCTGGAGGTAGAAAAGTTCTGTAACCGTTTGCTATCCTTTTTCTGAACCAAGAAAAGTTGGTACAGGCGTTCGTCATGGGATTACAGTAAAAAAATGGTTCGTAATGGCTTCTCCAACAACGACCAATGGTAAAGCCCAAAACCTACATTTACACAATGCATGTGCCGTGTTGAGTCAAACAGATGTTTGTGAGGCGTCATCTGTACTAGAGGTTGACTGATATGGGTTTTCTATGGCAGATCAGCCGATGAAATTAATTGAAAATAGTCCTCTGTTTCATCTGTCCCACTGCTGAGGCTGCAGCTGGTGTCTTCCAGTCACATGGTCGCCCAAACAAGTCCCTGACCTAACATCGGCATTAAGTCTTTAGCATTAGCCAGTAACTGACTTTCCTAAAAATTTAAAGGTCAGTCTGTAATCTGTCCACAGTTCTCTGTCTGCAGCAGCTCTGGGCAGGGACCAGCAGTGGCTGAGCGTCAGCACTTAAAGCCATAGTAGTTAAGAAAGAGTTGAACTAAAATCTGCCAGCACTGACGACTTTGTTCCCTTCAGGACGTGAGCTGTAATGAGATCCAGACTCTGCCGTCTCAGGTCGGCCAGCTGGAGGCGCTACGGGACCTGAACATCCGGAGGAACCACCTGGTTCGACTGCCCCCAGGTAGAACTTTAGATTCTAAACACTTATTATACTGTCAGATTCTCTGTCCTCTCTCAGAGCCGCTCCTGTAAACTCTAACCCTCCTCTGTCCTCTCTCAGAGCCGCTCCTGTAAACCCTAACCCTCCTCTGTCCTCTCTCAGAGCCGCTCCTGTAAACTCTAACCCTCCTCTGTCCTCTCTCAGAGCCGCTCCTGTAAACCCTAACCCTCCTCTGTCCTCTCTCAGAGCCGCTCCTGTAAACTCTAACCCTCCTCTGTCCTCTCTCAGAGCCGCTCCTGTAAACTCTAACCCTCCTCTGTCCTCTCTCAGAGCCGCTCCTGTAAACTCTAACCCTCCTCTGTCCTCTCTCAGAGCCGCTCCTGTAAACCCTAACCCTCCTCTGTCCTCTCTCAGAGCCGCTCCTGTAAACTCTAACCCTCCTCTGTCCTCTCTCAGAGCCGCTCCTGTAAACCCTAACCCTCCTCTGTCCTCTCTCAGAGCCGCTCCTGTAAACTCTAACCCTCCTCTGTCCTCTCTCAGAGCCGCTCCTGTAAACTCTAACCCTCCTCTGTCCTCTCTCAGAGCCGCTCCTGTAAACTCTAACCCTCCTCTGTCCTCTCTCAGAGCCGCTCCTGTAAACCCTAACCCTCCTCTGTCCTCTCTCAGAGCCGCTCCTGTAAACTCTAACCCTCCTCTGTCCTCTCTCAGAGCCGCTCCTGTAAACTCTAACCCTCCTCTGTCCTCTCTCAGAGCCGCTCCTGTAAACTCTAACCCTCCTCTGTCCTCTCTCAGAGCCGCTCCTGTAAACTCTAACCCTCCTCTGTCCTCTCTCAGAGCCGCTCCTGTAAACTCTAACCCTCCTCTGTCCTCTCTCAGAGCCGCTCCTGTAAACTCTAACCCTCCTCTGTCCTCTCTCAGAGCTGTCGGAGCTGCCTCTGGTGCGTCTCGACTTCTCCTGTAACAAAGTGACCTCCATCCCTGTGTGTTACCGTCGCCTGACCCAGCTCCAGAGCATCGTCCTCGACAACAACCCTCTGCAGACGCCCCCCGCACAGGTGAGAACCGCCCACACGCCCCCCGCACAGGTGAGAGCCGCCCACACGCCCCCCCCCCCCCCCCCCCGCACAGGTGAGAACCGCCCACATGCCCCACACCTCCACACAGGTGAGAACCGCCCACACGCCCCGAGCACAGGTGAGAACCGCCCACATGCCCCACACCTCCACACAGGTGAGAACCGCCCACACGCCCCCCGCACAGGTGAGACCCGCCCACATGCCCCCCGCACAGGTGAGAACCGCCCACACGCCCCACACCCCCGCACAGGTGAGACCCGCACACAGGCCCCCCGCACAGGTGAGACCCGCCCACACGCCTCCACACAGGTGAGAACCGCCCACACGCCCCCCGCACAGGTGAGAACCGCCCACATGCCCCCCGCACAGGTGAGAACCGCCCACATGCCCCCCGCACAGGTGAGAACCGCCCATACGCCCCCCGCACAGGTGAGAACCGCCCACACGCCCCCCGCACAGGTGAGAACCGCCCACACGCCCCCCGCACAGGTGAGAACCGCCCACACGCCCCCCGCACAGGTGAGAACTGCCCACACGCCCCCCCCCCCCTCCGCACAGGTGAGAACCGCCCACACGCCCCGAGCACAGGTGAGAACCGCCCACATGCCCCACACCTCCACACAGGTGAGAACCGCCCACACACCTCCACACAGGTGAGAACCGCCCACACGCCCCCCGCACAGGTGAGAACCGCTTCCTGAGCAGACACAGGGCTAACGTTACTCAGAGGAGGAGGCGTAGACTCGACTGACGATCCACTCACCTGGAGACGCGATAACTACCTGAGGTTTTTCTCTGCCCTCTCACCTGCCGCAGGTACAGGTGTGTGACAGTCGCTCTGTGGAGTCAGTGCTGCGGGGAGCACTGTTAGCCTCCTTAGCTCATCTCTCAAACCACAGAAGGTGAACATGTGGGTTTTCCAAAGCTAGCACGCTACACGCGCTGCAAGGACATTGTCACTTGTGCCTGACTCGGGTTTTTGTTAGAGCAGAGGCTTAACTATATTTCAATATATTTTTATAATCAAAATTTGTTTGGACATGTCATTTTTTCAGGCGTTATTATTATCTTATGCTATACCGCTTATACCTCACACCGCGGTGTTATTACTGCAGGAGAACTCTCACCGCGACAGCCCCAGCTGTGGGGTTTACAAATAGTACAGCAAACTAAAATGAGTGCCGTGTGGCCAAATAGATAAAGTTATCCTGAAAACATGATATATGGTCATATGTTTGTCAGTTCCAAAGGTGACGTGAGGGTAAATAAAAACAAAATGGAAAAACTGCAAAACTAGGCTCAGAGGTCTCAGCGTTAGGTGAGCGTTTCTGTTCTGATGTGTGACCCGTGCTGTGTTTCAGATCTGTATGAAGGGAAAAGTCCACATCTTCAAATTCCTGAACCTGGAGGCGTCCAAGACCACCCCAGACCTGCCCGAGTTCGACCGGAGACCCCTCGCCTTCAACCACTGGTATTTATATACACTCCCTTTCACAATAAGAGCTGTACCTGTGGACCCTTTCACAATAAGAGCCTGCAGTGTTTATCGACCATCAGCTGCTCTGAATTTAAAAAAATCGGCATCAGCCACGGAAAAACGCACATCAATCGACCTCTACAAAGTTTATTAATGAAAAGTGACAGATTAACTTTCATTTGTTAAAAAGTATGCTGTAAAAGTTGGGAATTACTTTCTACTCACGGCTGAGCTAAGTTCAGATGCAGAGATTTCCAGAAAACTGCCCCATAACAAACTCAGAGGCTTCACACATTCTGAAGCTAAATGTTCCTGTACCTTTAAAGTTGTGAGAACCCCGTTTTTAGGTCAAAGCAGAGGAGAAACAACCAACATGCTGCATTTTATTGCTCACAAAGTCTGTATTTTTCCCCTGTTCTTTCATTAATTTGACCGCTCATTTGTGTTCACCCTAAGCACAAAAATATGCACTAATAAAGACTGCCATAGAAAAATTATCTAATAGTCAATAATTCCATTTTGTCATGGTTACAATGATTAACTTCAGTTGTCATCACACACAGCAAACATTAACTGTGTTTATGAAATGTAAGCCTTAAATTCCAGTTTGTGTGGTGCAGACACATCCAGCACAAACCTTTTTCTACTTTGCCCTGATGTGCACATCTCTGTAATGGTACGTTCACACCGGACGCGAATCAGGCGTCAGGCGCGAGTGATTTCCATGTTAAGTCTATGGAAAGCCGCGTTCAGGCGCGAACAAGCGTCCTGCGGCGCGAATGACGCGAATGGCGCGCCGCGAATCCCGCGAATAGTGCGGCGTGAATGACGTGAATTGAGCGTTTGACGCGTGAGTCCTGCGAATAGGCGGAGATGCGAATCGGCGGAAGACGCGAACAACGCAGATTCGCGTCCAACGCTCTGGTCGCGGAAGTTGAAAAATTTTAACTTCTGCGAACATTCGCGGCGCGTTAACCAATCAGGGACCTGCTGTAGCAGTGACGTGGTTACGTACGACGTAACAGGAGGAGATCCCTGCCTCGGAGATCCAGCAAAACAATCATCGAGGCTGTCAGAGTGAACCCGGAGATAAAAGCTGCAGCCTACAGCAGCTTCTACTTTTATGAAGACAGGAAACAAAAACAGCCCTGATAGAAAACACTATAAATAAAATAAATATGGCTGTTTAGCTCTATGTGACTGTGGTTATAGCTGTTATCTGTGATACGAGGCTCGCTCTGATCATCGTGACATCAAGAACACACAAATAAATACAAGTAAATATAAAGGGGGTTAACTTTACCAAAATAGCCTATTGAGATGTGCTTGTTATATTAGCAGTTATTGCACTCTCCAGAACAACAGAAAATACAGAGCCTGTGACTAGACCAGACCCCAAAACCACAGAGGGAGCTAATGTACAAGAAATAACCCCAGGTGTCTCAGCTCTGTCTCTGGGGTTAATGCTGCTGTACAGCAGCAGTGTCCTGGGGAGAGGTCCTGCAGCCACACGGGACACAGGTGACCAAACCCAGACAGGCTCAGGTGGGAGGAGCCCTAGCGGCCATGCCTCTCATTTGACGCAAATGAAGCATCATTCGGGCGAGTGAATTCGCGTGAATGAATTCAAAATGGTCACGCGTCCAACTAGATGCCAATGACGCGAATTTGATGCCTGATTCGTGTCCGGTGTGAACGTACCATCAGAACCACATTTTGGATTTGTGCTCACGCAAACACAAACAAACTAATTTCTCAACAAACACTTT
The DNA here is from genome assembly GCA_020698575.1 of Bostrychus sinensis. Classification (NCBI taxonomy): domain Eukaryota; kingdom Metazoa; phylum Chordata; class Actinopteri; order Gobiiformes; family Eleotridae; genus Bostrychus; species Bostrychus sinensis. The sequence continues at coordinate 243,155 of CM036245.1, read as the reverse complement.
CACACCAATTTATGACAACTCTAAAACACACCCAAATCATTTTAGTTCAAAAATGTTTTTTATTTTCCTTGTAGGCTTGATCATTTATACAAACACTAATGTGGCCATCTCCACATTTATACCTCTGTCTACCATATATGGGAAAATGGCGCCACCTAGTGAAAAACAATAAAACTAAAATTCCAATCCCTCACTATCATGAATCCATGAAATACTTGATAAAAATGTGAAATTATATTGCAGTGACATTGTTTAATAAAAATTTCATTTTAATGGGAGTCAATGGGACAAAAATGTCTTGGGGTAAAGGTGGGACTATTTTTTAGATACCATTTGTTTGAAAAAAAATTCTGAATTATGAAAATCCATCCAAAAATACACACCTGAGGCAAAATCTATGCCATTTGAATCAACACAGCAAAAGTTATCCACAAAAAACTGCTGCAAAACATCAAACGTCTTAGGGCTGTGGGAGAGTTAGAGCAGCCTCAAGCCAGAGTCAGAGTTTTCTGAGTGGATTCACTGTCAGGGTTTACATCCAACAGCTTTTCCTCCTCAGTGTGGACGAGCTGTTTGTGAATGATTTGACTGTGATTCCTCCTCAGTGTGGACGAGCTGTTTGTGAATGATTTGCCTGTGATTCCTTCTCAGTGTGGACGAGCTGTTTGTGAATGATTTGCCTGTGATTCCTCCTCAGTGTGGACGAGCTGTTTGTGAATGATTTGCCTGATTTCCTCCTCAGTGTGGACGAGCTGTGTGTGAGTGATTTGCCTGATTTCCTCCTCAGTGTGGACGAGCTGTTTGTGAATGATTTGACTTATTTCTCCTCAGTGTGGACGAGCTGTTTGTGAATGATTTGACTGTGATTCCTCCTCAGTGTGGACGAGCTGTTTGTGAATGATTTGACTGTGATTCCTCCTCAGTGTGGACGAGCTGTTTGTGAATGATTTGACTGATTCCTCCTCAGTGTGGACGAGCTGTTTGTGAATGATTTGAGTGTGATTCCTCCTCAGTGTGGACGAGCTGTGTGTGAATGATTTGACTGTGATTCCTCCTCAGTGTGGACGAGCTGTGTGTGAATGATTTGACTGTGATTCCTCCTCAATGTGGACGAGCTGTTTGTGAATGATTTGACTGATTCCTCCTCAGTGTGGACGAGCTGTTTGTGAATGATTTGAGTGTGATTCCTCCTCAGTGTGGACGAGCTGTTTGTGAATGATTTGCCTGTGATTCCTCCTCAATGTGGACGAGCTGTTTGTGAATGATTTGACTGATTCCTCCTCAGTGTGGACGAGCTGTTTGTGAATGATTTGAGTGTGATTCCTCCTCAGTGTGGACGAGCTGTTTGTGAATGATTTGAGTGTGATTCCTCCTCAGTGTGGACGAGCTGTGTGTGAATGATTTGCCTGTGATTCCTCCTCAATGTGGACGAGCTGTTTGTGAATGATTTGAGTGTGATTCCTCCTCAGTGTGGACGAACTGTTTGTGAATGATTTGAGTGTGATTCCTCCTCAATGTGGACGAGCTGTTTGTGAATGATTTGACTGTGATTCCTCCTCAGTGTGGACGAGCTGTTTGTGAATGATTTGAGTGTGATTCCTCCTCAGTGTGGACGAGCTGTTTGTGAATGATTTGAGTGTGATTCCTCCTCAGTGTGGACGAGCTGTGTGTGAATGATTTGCCTGTGATTCCTCCTCAATGTGGACGAGCTGTTTGTGAATGATTTGAGTGTGATTCCTCCTCAGTGTGGACGAACTGTTTGTGAATGATTTGAGTGTGATTCCTCCTCAATGTGGACGAGCTGTTTGTGAATGATTTGCCTGATTTCCTCCTCAGTGTGGACGAGCTGTGTGTGAGTGATTTGCCTGATTTCCTCCTCAGTGTGGACGAGCTGTTTGTGAATGATTTGACTTATTTCTCCTCAGTGTGGACGAGCTGTTTGTGAATGATTTGACTGTGATTCCTCCTCAGTGTGGCCGAGCTGTTTGTGAATGATTTGACTGTGATTCCTCCTCAGTGTGGCCGAGCTGTTTGTGAATGATTTGACTGTGATTCCTCCTCAGTGTGGACGAGCTGTGTGTGAATGATTTGACTGTGATTCCTCCTCAGTGTGGACGAGCTGTTTGTGAATGATTTGACTGTGATTCCTCCTCAGTGTGGACGAGCTGTTTGTGAATGATTTGACTTATTTCTCCTCAGTGTGGACGAGCTGTTTGTGAATGATTTGACTGTGATTCCTCCTCAGTGTGGACGAACTGTTTGTGAATGATTTGACTGTGATTCCTCCTCAGTGTGGACGAACTGTTTGTGAATGATTTGACTGTGATTCCTCCTCAGTGTGGACGAACTGTTTGTGAATGATTTGACTGTGATTCCTCCTCAGTGTGGACGAGCTGTGTGTGAATGATTTGACTGTGATTCCTCCTCAGTGTGGACGAGCTGTTTGTGAATGATTTGACTGTGATTTCTCCTCAGTGTGGACGAGCTGTACCCAGGTCGTGCGTATGGAGCGCTGGACTCGGGCTTCAACAGCGTGGACAGTGGAGACAAGCGATGGTCTGGGAACGAGGTCAGTCCTCCTCTGTCCTGGTGTCCACCTGCTGCAAAAACTCAAGGCAACAGGATCCATCAGGATTTTTGAGTTTTGGTGATCAACTCAAAATCTCAAGTTTTCAACAACTCATATTTTTTTACTCACCAAATTTAACGTTCATACATCTAAAAACTTTATTTTTTCCAGCTCATCTTACAGCAACTGTTCACTGTTCAGAAAAAGTATTATTGATAATAATAAAAACTAAATATACTACATTTAACAAAAGAATAACTTTTTCTGAACTCTGTAAGTTGGCTGTAAGATGAGTAAAAAATAATGATAGAGAGAAAAACTTAAACATTAGAAAAGATTTTAGACGAATGAACATCAAATTAAGTGAAAACTTGAGATTTTGAGTTGGCTCCAAAAATCTTGCAGGATCCTTTGCCTTGAGTTATTGCAGCATTTTATTTGTTTTTACAGTGTATTTGTTTATAAAATCTAACTTTAAAACACTTTTTAGCCAATAGTCAGTGTCTTTTGTAATGTTTTTATAGAAATATTTGGAGAAAAACAACAATAAAGTTTGGGATGGAGGGAAGTTGTATTGTTGGGGTCTGAGTGGGATTTTGGTGAATTTAAGGAGGACCTGACTCCTGACTTTGGGAACGGCTGGTTTAGGCTTTCTGTCTCCAGCACCGTAAAAAAAAAAAAAAAAAAAAAATGCTGTGAAATCTCAGGGCAACAGGACCCCTGAAGATTTTTGAGTTTCAGAGCCAACTCAAAAGTTTTCAACAACACATATTTTTGGTTCACATTCACTTTGACGTTCATATGCCTAAAAACTTTTACTCTGTCTTTGTTTAACTCATCCTACAGCCAACTTACTGTCCATTCTCCAGAAAAAGTATTATTCTTTTGTTAAATTTTGTATATTTAGTTTTTATTATTATCAATAATATGGCTGCACGATATGGAGAAATCATGCGATATTCGATAACTGTGTTGAAAATTGCGATAACGATATTATTGCGATATTTTAAACTAGAGCCTACTTTTGGAACATAGTAAGTTAAATTCACTACATTTCACAAAAATGTAAGTTCCTGTATTTACAAGTCACAACTTAACACAGACTAAACCAGGAATAAAACAAGGCTAAGCTGGGACTAAATTCATTAAATTACCACTAAAACTGGACTTTTTAAACATTTTTATTTAGTCACAACACATGTTCTTTTAAGGCTCTGGTGGAAAATGATTCTTCAGTGTAAATCTGTGTCAGATGAAGACCACAGCGTTATTGTGATATATTTAGATTCTTGCGATACTGATGTTGTGATAACGATAATTTTGCGATATATTGTGCAGCCCTAATCAATAATAATGCATTTTTCTGTACAGAGGAGAGTAAGTTGGCTGTAAGATGAGTTTAAAAAAAGATGATTGAGAGTAAAACTTAAAACTTAAAGTTTTTAGACGTATGAAAATCAAATCAGGTGAACAAAAATATTCATTGTTAAAAACTTAAGGGATCCTGTTCCCTTGAGTTTTTGAGTTCTTCACATTTTTTTCACGGTGTGCCCCAGCTCTAACCTCAGCTCTGTTTCTGTTTCTCATAGATGTTATTATTATTATTTTATTATTATTATTATTATTATTATCATTATCATTATTAATAATGATGTTTTTGTGCGCCTGCAGCCGTCTGAGGAGGAGCTGTCAGCGAAGGTGGCAGAGCTCAGCAGAGAACAGAGACACAGAGACACTCAGAGAGGAGCCGCTCTGCACAACGGAAACCGTCAGTACACAGTACTTTAACTGTACACAGTACTTTAACTGTACACAGTACTTTAACTGTACACAGTGTCAGTATACAGTACTTTAACTGTACACAGTACTTTAACTGTACACAGTGTCAGTATACAGTACTTTAACTGTACACAGTACTTTAACTGTACACAGCTGTGAGTTCGATGCCCAGGAGTCGTCAGGAGAAGGTAGGGACAGGAGCTGGAGCGTTATCTGTGATGGAAACCTTGTCTTCGTATTCAGACGCCTGGGACTGAGCCACTGTAGGCCTCAGAGGTTTAGTCCTGGTTTAGTCCTGGTTTAGTCCTGGTTTAGTCCTGGTTTAGTCCTGGTTTAGACCTGGTTTAGTCCTGGTTTAGTCCTGGTTTAGTCCTGGTTTAGTCCTGGTTTAGGCTCAGAAACCAGCAGGGGGCGTACATGTGATGTCTCTGGTCAGACGTCAAAGGTGAAAATGGGACATGTACACAGTTTCTCCTCATCAGTGGGAACATGTGGACGGTCTCTGTCTCCACTGTGTCTCCATCCTCGTTTGTCCTTAGTGTCCCTGTAATACCTCAGTACCATGCATGTGTACAGTACTGATACCTGTACTCTGTTGTGTACAGGACTGATACCTGTACTCTGTTGTGTACAGTACTGATACCTGTACTCTGTCGTGTACAGGACTGATACCTGTACTCTGTCGTGTACAGTACTGATACCTGTACTCTGTCGTGTACAGGACTGATACCTTTACTCTGTCGTGTACAGTACTGATACCTGTACTCCGTCGTGTACAGTACTGATACCTGTACTCCGTCGTGTACAGTACTGATACCTGTACTCCGTCGTGTACAGGACTGATACCTGTACTCCGTCGTGTACAGTACTGATACCTGTACTCCGTCGTGTACAGGACTAATACCTGTACTCCGTCGTGTACAGTACTGATACCTGTACTCTGTCGTGTACAGTACTGATACCTGTACTCTGTCGTGTACAGGACTGATACCTGTACTCTGTCGTGTACAGGACTGATACTTGTACTCTGTCGTGTACAGTACTGATACCTGTACTCTGTCGTGTACAGGACTGATACCTGTACTCTGTCGTGTACAGGACTGATACCTGTACTCTGTCATGTACAGGACTGATACCTGTACTCTGTCGTGTACAGGACTGATACCTGTACTCTGTCGTGTACAGGACTGATACCTGTACTCTGTCGTGTACAGTACTGATACCTGTACTCTGTCGTGTACAGGACTGATACCTTTACTCTGTCGTGTACAGTACTGATACCTGTACTCTGTCGTGTACAGTACTGATACCTGTACTCCGTCGTGTACAGTACTGATACCTGTACTCCGTCGTGTACAGGACTGATACCTGTACTCCGTCGTGTACAGTACTGATACCTGTACTCCGTCGTGTACAGGACTAATACCTGTACTCTGTCGTGTACAGTACTGATACCTGTACTCTGTCGTGTACAGTACTGATACCTGTACTCTGTCGTGTACAGGACTGATACCTGTACTCTGTCGTGTACAGGACTGATACTTGTACTCTGTCGTGTACAGTACTGATACCTGTACTCTGTCGTGTACAGTACTGATACCTGTACTCTGTCGTGTACAGTACTGATACCTGTACTCTGTCGTGTACAGTACTGATACCTGTACTCTGTCGTGTACAGGACTGATACCTGTACTCCGTCGTGTACAGGACTGATACCTGTACTCCGTCGTGTACAGTACTGATACCTGTACTCTGTCGTGTACAGGACTGATACCTGTACTCCGTCGTGTACAGGACTGATACCTGTACTCTGTCGTGTACAGTACTGATACCTGTACTCTGTCGTGTACAGTACTGATACCTGTACTCTGTCGTGTACAGTACTGATACCTGTACTCTGTCGTGTACAGGACTGATACCTGTACTCTGTCGTGTACAGTACTGATACCTGTACTCTGTCGTGTACAGTACTGATACCTGTACTCTGTCGTGTACAGGACTGATACCTGTACTCTGTCGTGTACAGGACTGATACCTGTACTCTGTCGTGTACAGGACTGATACCTGTACTCTGTCGTGTACAGGACTGATACCTGTACTCTGTCGTGTACAGTACTGATACCTGTACTCTGTCGTGTACAGTACTGATACCTGTACTCTGTCGTGTACAGTACTGATACCTGTACTCTGTCGTGTACAGTACTGATACCTGTACTCTGTCGTGTACAGGACTGATACCTGTACTCTGTCGTGTACAGTACTGATACCTGTACTCTGTCGTGTACAGGACTGATACCTGTACTCTGTCGTGTACAGTACTGATACCTGTACTCTGTCGTGTACAGGACTGATACCTGTACTCTGTCGTGTACAGGACTGATACCTGTACTCTGTCGTGTACAGGACTGATACCTGTACTCTGTCGTGTACAGGACTGATACCTGTACTCTGTCGTGTGTTACTGCTGTGTTCCTCAGACGGAGAGCTGGAGCAGATTGACTTCATCGACAGCTGTGTGACGGAGGAAGAGGAGGAGGAAGGACGGCCCCAGAGCCTCAGCTCACAGTTCATGGCCTACATCGAGAAGAGGATCACACGAGAGGTATCTGTACTGCAGTACCACTGTAGTAGTACTCTGATACCGCTGCAGTACTACTGTAGTACTACTGTAGTACAGACTCCAGATGGGGCTGTACTCTTCTGCCTTCTGCTGATGTTTGTTGTGTTCAGGGTTCTCCGGTGAAGAGTGGGCAGAGCCGGGCAGAGGACCGACGGCTGCACAGGTAACGCTCCTGTCCTGTCCTGTACACTGTACCTCCACAGGGGAGGAGATCTGTACACTGTACCTCCACAGGGGAGGAGATCTGTACACTGTACCTCCACAGAGGAGGAGATCTGTACACTGTACCTCCACAGAGGAGGAGATCTGTACACTGTACCTCCACAGAGGAGGAGATCTGTACACTGTACCTCCACAGAGGAGGAGATCTGTACACTGTACCTCCACAGGGAGGAGATCTGTACACTGTACCTCCACAGAGGAGGAGATCTGTACACTGTACCTCCACAGAGGAGGAGATCTGTACACTGTACCTCCACAGGGGAGGAGATCTGTACACTGTACCTCCACAGGGGAGGAGATCTGTACACTGTACCTCCACAGGGGAGGAGATCTGTACACTGTACCTCCACAGGGGAGGAGATCTGTACACTGTACCTCCACAGAGGAGGAGATCTGTACACTGTACCTCCACAGGGGAGGAGATCTGTACACTGTACCTCCACAGGGAGGAGATCTGTACACTGTACCTCCACAGAGGAGGAGATCTGTACACTGTACCTCCACAGGGGAGGAGATGGGACAAAATCAAATAAATAAACACAATGAATTAAAATAATTAATCCTCCTTTAAAATAAAATCTTCAGAGGTTAAACAATACACAAACAAAAACATCACCAGATCCACCATTTTCTCAGTGCATTGTGGGAAATAATTCCTTATAATTCCATTGGATAACAGTGAGTGTAGCCCCGCCCCTTAGGGCTTTAAGAGGAAGAAGCTGAGTTTCAGAGCAAAGTAAAAATGGATTAAATCAGAGTTTGGACGACTCAGAGACCGATCAGGACTGGACCTGCACAAACAAAAACACAAAGTAAATCATTCATCTTTTATTTACAAATCTGTGGCATTATGTAAACAAACTGCATCTAGAGTTAAAAATATAAAAAATTATTTTTGTTATTAGGACTGGATCAAGATTTATATTTTTAAAAGTGACCCAGACCTAAAACAGCTTTAAGAGTGTGAGTTTTTGGGCCGTTGAATTTGTTTTTTTTTTGTTTTTTTTTCATTTGTGACACTGAAATTCAAAAATAAATTTTTTTAATGATCATCTTTGTCAAATTTTGTCACCCTAGCATAAGAAATGACAAAATGAGAGCAAAAAATACATCTGAAAAACCCTAAAAGGAGCCAGGAGGGCTGAGGGTTAAATAAATGTGTCATTCATTAATTTAAAAACAATTACATTTAATTATTCAATCATAGATGAATTTGATCTGTCATCCTCTCCTATCAAAGCCCAGTCCCTCTCTGTCTCATTGACAGTGGTTCCAGCTGCTGTTTACCTAATTAGCATTGTTCTAATTAACAGTATTATTATTTTTATTGGTTTGACCTTTATATAACCAGGTTAAAACTCACTGAGATTAACAATGGCTTTGAGAGCTCGACCTGGCCAAGAGACAGCAGCACAACAAGAATCAAGCAGAAGAAGACAGATTTACAGCAGCAGTACAAACATTTACATCCACCACAGCTTTGCTCCGAGCCTGGCGAGCGCGACTCCCACTCGCTGTTCACACGCAGGACAGTCTGGGTTCTTTCTCAGAGCGGCGCATTTCTCTGCTTCAGTTAGGAACTGGCCAATCACAGAAGTTTAACTGCAGCGCGTCTTACAAAAGCGGAAGAGCTAACCAAGTTAACACGAGCTACTGAGCTAATTTAATAATTTCTCTGACCTGATTAGCAGCGTTTAGTGCTTTCCTTCGTCACCTGTTGGTTCTGCTGAAGTCCTTGTTATTCCGTTCTCTGTGGGATTTCTTGTTAACATTTTCTCGTCTCATAACAAATGCGATGTAACAAACGCATTAAACTAACCCACTTTTTCCACAAGTCTTTGTACAGCTGGCTTCTGCTGCTGTCCCTGTTCAGGAATAAGTACAGAGCTGCTCATAATACGCCGTATTCTGGTCTTTTATTTAAAAAAACGTCAGGAATCCATGTTTGTTAGGGTCAGAGGTGCACAGCTTATGTCCCGCCTGAGAAACGAAATGTTACCAAAGAGGCACCAGACTCACTTCTTTGTATAGAAGAGGAAAAGAGTTTGCTATTTGCTCCAAGTCTAGTAACACAGATTTAAAAGTGTTACACAGCTCCCTCTGCAGCTGATTCCAGTCTGAAGGTGCAGAGAAACCCACTGGCATCTCTCACTGGCTTCATGCCAGTTTCCCTGTCAGGGTTTCTGCTGGGTTTTAAAAAGTCAACAATTTGCCGAGATGCAGAGTACTGGGTCTTAAATCTGTCACATACGTTTACTGTAACTACCAGCTTATTCTAAAATGTCCACTTAAACTCTCAAAGACGCGTTACTGTCGCCGACACAGGAGCTCAGATTTTTTATTAAAAACAAAATGTGTTGAGTCTCTCCCTCGTCAGTAATCACAGTTAAATAACGCAGCCACGTTTATGACTCAGCTTTTTGTGCACTTATGGAATAGGTCTTAATTTTCTTCAACAATGGTCTTAAAAAGTTCTAAAAAAAAGTCAAAAAAATGTCTAAACTTGTTGAGCCTTGCAGCAACCCTGCCATTGACTTGTGCTAGCATTAGCGCCGCCTACTGGCTCTGACAGGTGACGCAGACAGATAAAATAAATTCATGATGCACTGCAGCACAGGACCATGGAACAATTATTTATGCATGTTTTTTACTTAAATGTATTTATTTTTAAATTAAATAATGGCACATTTAATGAATTATGTATTTATTTACAATTTAAGTTAATTAATGACACTTTTTACTAATGACATATTTAATTATGATTAAGTTATTAAATGATTTATTTATTTTACATTGGAACATTACATTCTTCATATACCTCTGTCTTTAATAATAACTCCTCTGCCTCTGTGTCCAGGAGCGTGGTGGACGGAGTCACAGCGCCACCTGCCTCTCACTCTCAGGTAACACATCCTTCATGTTCAGGGCGTGCTTTAAACCCAGAGCTAATCCTGTCATAACTCTAGAATGTTGTGTTGAGTTAAATGTTGGTTAAATGTGTATAAAAGTATGCCTTCTCTGTTGTTGTGCAGAAGCCTGGTCCTGGTCCTGGTCCTGGTCCCGGTCCCGGAGGTCTGGAGAGGATCAGGAGAGAGGCCCAGCTGGCAGCTCAGAAATACGAAGAGGAGCGGCACCGCAACAGAACGCACAACACCACCTACACTAAGGTACGGGACTAAACACAACACCACCTACAATAAGGTACAGGACTAAACACAACACCACCTACAATAAGGTACGGAACTAAACACAACACCACCTACACTAAGGTACAGGACTAAACACAACACCACCTACACTAAGGTACGGGATTAAACACAACACCACCTACACTAAGGTACAGGACTAAACACAACACCACCTACACTAAGGTACGGGACTAAACACAACACCACCTACACTAAGGTACGGGATTAAACACAACACCACCTACACTAAGGTACAGGACTAAACACAACACCGCCTACACTAAGGTACGGAACTAAACACAACACCGCCTACACTAAGGTACGGAACTAAACACAACACCACCTACACTAAGGTACGGAACTAAACACAACACCACCTACACTAAGGTACAGGACTAAACACAACACCACCTACACTAAGGTACGGAACTAAACACAACACCACCTACACTAAGGTACAGGACTAAACACAACACCACCTACACTAAGGTACGGGATTAAACACAACACCACCTACACTAAGGTACAGGACTAAACACAACACCGCCTACACTAAGGTACAGGACTAAACACAACACCACCTACACTAAGGTACGGGACTAAACACAACACCGCCTACAATAAGGTACAGGACTAAACACAACACCACCTACACTAAGGTACAGGACTAAACACAACACCACCTACACTAAGGTACGGGACTAAACACAACACCGCCTACAATAAGGTACAGGACTAAACACAACACCACCTACACTAAGGTACAGGACTAAACACAACACCACCTACACTAAGGTACAGGACTAAACACAACACCACCTACACTAAGGTACGGGACTAAACACAACACCACCTACACTAAGGTACAGGACTAAACACAACACCACCTACACTAAGGTACGGGACTAAACACAACACCGCCTACAATAAGGTACGGGATTAAACACAACAGAAATATCAGTGTAATAACATGGGAAGTTAATGTGTAAAGGGATTAATATTATTATTATGGAATTATTGTTAGTATGGGATTATTATTGTTAGTATGGGATTATTGTTAGTATGGGATTATTATTGTTAGTATGGGATTATTGTTAGTATGGGATTATTATTAATTTCTGACTTGGTCCTGTCGGTGTTTTTCAGCTTAAAGCGGCTCAGAGTCCGTCCAAGTCCAGTCCAGAGAGCGAGGTGAGTCTGACGCTGATAATAATCTGCTGTCAGTGTGTGTTTAGCCCTGCCCACTTTCTCCAGGCCCCGTCCCCTCTGTTCACCTGTGTGTCTCACCTGTCTTTGTCCACCTGTGTTTCTCACCTGTCTATCTCCACCTGTGTGTCTCACCTGTCTTTATCCACCTGTGTGTCTCACCTGTATCTGTCTCACCTGTGTCTGTCTCACCTGTATGTGTCTCACCTGTATCTGTCTCACCGGTCTGTCTCACTTGTATCTGTCTCACTTGTATCTGTCTCACCTGTATCTGTCTCACCTGTGTGTCTCACCTGTATCTGTCTCACCTATCTGTCTCACCTGTATCTGTCTCACCTGTATCTGTCTCATCTGTATCTGTCTCACCTGTATCTGTCTCACCTGTATCTGTCTCACCTGTGTCTCACCTGTATCTGTCTCACCTGTGTGTCTCACCTGTATCTGTCTCACCTGTGTCTCACCTGTATCTGTCTCACCTGTCTGTCTCACCTGTGTCTCACCTGTATCTGTCTCACCTGTATCTGTCTCACCTGTATCTGTCTCACCTGTATCTGTCTCACCTGTGTGTCTCACCTGTATCTGTCTCACCTGTATGTGTCTCACCTGTATGTGTCTCACCTGTATGTGTCTCACCTGTATCTGTCTCACCTGTGTGTCTCACCTGTATCTGTCTCACCTGTATCTGTCTCACCTGTATCTGTCTCACCTGTATGTGTCTCACCTGTCTGTCTCACCTGTATCTGTCTCACCTGTATCTGTCTCACCTGTATCTGTCTCACCTGTATCTGTCTCACCTGTACCTGTCTCACCTGTGTGTCTCACCTGTGTCTCACCTGTGTGTCTCACCTGTGTCTCACCTGTGTGTCTCACCTGTGTCTCACCTGTATCTGTCTCACCTGTCTGTCTCACCTGTATCTGTCTCACCTGTGTCTGTCTCACCTGTGTGTCTCACCTGTATCTGTCTCACCTGTGTCTCACCTGTATCTGTCTCACCTGTACCTGTCTCACCTGTCTGTCTCACCTGTACCTGTCTCACCTGTATCTGTCTCACCTGTGTCTGTCTCACCTGTGTGTCTCACCTGTATCTGTCTCACCTGTGTCTCACCTGTATCTGTCTCACCTGTGTGTCTCACCTGTATCTGTCTCACCTGTGTCTCACCTGTCTGTCTCACCTGTATCTGTCTCACCTGTGTCTCACCTGTATCTGTCTCACCTGTGTGTCTCACCTGTATCTGTCTCACCTGTATCTGTCTCACCTGTGTCTGTCTCACCTGTATGTGTCTCACCTGTATCTGTCTCACCTGTATCTGTCTCACCTGTATCTGTCTCACCTGTCTGTCTCACCTGTATCTGTCTCACCTGTCTGTCTCACCTGTATCTGTCTCACCTGTATCTGTCTCACCTGTATCTGTCTCACCTGTGTTGTGTGTATACTCAGAGTTATCCGTCTCGGCGCTGCACTCACACAGATGACTCGGCTCTGTTTATGGTAAGAACCAAATCCTGCCCTGACCCAGACTTTCACCGACTCACCCCAGGTTTATGCAACAGAACGGTCACGGCACTGTGGTGGGAGGGGTTTATACCTGGACAGGTAACAGGTGGGAGGGGTTTATACCTGGACAGGTAACAGGTGGGAGGGGTTTATACCTGGACAGGTAGCAGGTGGGAGGGGTTTATACCTGGACAGGTAACAGGTGGGAGGGGTTTATACCTGGACAGGTAGCAGGTGGGAGGGGTTTATACCTGGACAGGTAACAGGTGGGAGGGGTTTATACCTGGACAGGTAACAGGTGGGAGGGGTTCATGTCGGGACAGGTAACAGGTGGGAGGAGTTTATACCTGGACAGGTAACAGAGGCAGCACATGCAAACATATTCTTGTAGACTTGTTGTGATGTGTTGTTTTTGACCCCGAGACAGCAGGGGGCGCTGCAGGACGCTTCATTCACCCCCTCAAAATTTTATGTCACTGTTATTGTGAGAAGAAATATTGCGATTATATGATTTTCACGAGTATTGACACTGTGTTTTAGTAAATGCTGCTAAACCTGTCCAACCCATTCTTAAAGGAGATAAGAGCAGTAAATATTTTTATATTTCATAAAAAACGAGCAACGTGTCCCAGATCTGAGGAAAATATGTTTAAATCAAATTAGTTTTACTGAAAACAATGGTACAGTTGAGTTATTAACAATTAAGAATATATTTTTACATAATGGCAAAGTTGTTGCTGTTGTTTTTGTTTTGTTTTCTTGGTTCGACACCCTGTATCGCCAATCATCCAATCAGAAAAGAGGAAAGACTGGCAACCCACAGACCATTGTTTTGATTTGGACTGCAGTATTGTTTTAAACCAGTACGAGCTCATGCTGCTTACAGGACCTTTAAGATATTTTTATTATTTATTTTTTATTTTACTGATTAGCTACAGGGATCATATAAACCTGTACCACCTGTGGGCCAGTTTGTGGCGCGCATTATGAGGCCACAGCTACAACTAATACTTAAGATTATTTTTTCTGATAGTAACTGGCGTTGAACAGCAGTGAAATAACAGCACACGCACTTCTACATCCACAGCCTCAGCAGGGACCATCAGCCCCTGGCCTCAGGGACAGACGCTGATGCTTCTGTCACTGATACCGTACTGGAAAACTAATGCTGCTGTTCAAAATAATACTAGGCTAAGTTCTAATTCATTTCCTAACGTAAACCTGTAAACAAAGGTTAAAAAAATAAGGAGGGGGAAGGAAGCAGAGGATGGGGCACTGTCTGCTGCTGCTCTGCTCCTTGAAATGTGTGTGGGGAAAACCTCACGCTCTCCCAGAACACTTCTGAAGAACACTAATGAAGAACGCTTCAGAAGAACGCTTCAGAAGAACGCTTCAAAAGAACGCTTCAGAAGAACGCTTCAGAAGAACACTTCTGAAGAACACTAATGAAGAACGCTTCAGAAGAACGCTTCAGAAGAACGCTTCTGAAGAACGCTTCAGAAGAACGCTTCAGAAGAACGCTTCTGAAGAACGCTTCTGAAGAACACTAATGAAGAACGCTTCTGACGAACGCTTCTGAAGAACGCTTCTGAAGAACGCTTCTGAAGAACGCTTCTGAAGAACGCTTCTGACGAACGCTTCAGACGAACGCTTCAGACGAACGCTTCAGACGAACGCTTCAGACGAACGCTTCAGAAGAACGCTTCAGAAGAACGCTTCAGAAGAACGAACGCTTCTGAAGAACACTTCTGACGCCTTTTTCAAGGTTGCCCAAAATGTCGCTAGATTTTCGCTTTGCTAATTTTTACTGAGCAGAGGACAGCGTCCACACTCGCTGTGTCCCAGTCAGTTTCAGTTCGAGTTCAGCTCAGAATTCGCCCGTAGATTTGTCGCGTAACAAAGCGCTCAAGAGGGATGAGGCGCGAGATACCGTTGCTTCTACAATTCTTATGGTTATTCTACCGTGACATTTAAAATCAGGAATAACAGTATAATTGGTTAATCCTGACATCCATAACCCACAACAGCTCATCTGACCTTCACACAGACTCACAAACTGTTTATTTAAGGGAGAAAAGTGACTGAGTTCTGTTGCATAGAGCTGCTGGGCTAACACAGGTTTAATGGGCATGTTCTGAAAGGTAACAGCATGAGAACCCTTCACACTGTTCTAATGTTCTGAGAACCCTTCACACAGTTCTAATGTTCTGAGGAGGTGCTCTGGTGCTGACTAAACTCTCCTCTCTCTCCGTTTTCCCTTTCACCTCCTCTTTATTTTCATTTTATTCACACGTTTAATTAATTTCTCCTCAGTTTGTTCTGGTTTTTGAGATCGACTCTAACACCAACACCATCAAACGCCGCCCAGGGTCACACTCACAGGTTCAGCTCTGCACACGCTCAGTACAGAGGAGGAGCAGGGAGAGGAGGAGGAGCAGGGAGGGGAGGAGCTGAGAGGAGGAGGAGCAGGGAGAGGAGGAGGAGCAGGGAGAGGAGGAGGAGCAGGGAGGGGAGGTGGAGCAGGGAGAGGAGGAGGAGCAGGGAGAGGAGGAGGAGCAGGGAGGGGAGGAGCTGAGAGGAGGAGGAGCAGGGAGAGGAGGAGGAGCAGGGAGAGGAGGAGGAGCAGGGAGGGGAGGTGGAGCAGGGAGGGAGGAGACAGGAGCAGAGAGAAGAGGAGGAAAAGGAGGGAGGATAGAGAATAGGAGCAGAGAGAGAAGAGAGGAGGAGCAGACAGGAGCAGAGAGAGGAGGAGCAGAGAGAGGAGGAGGAGGAGAACAGGAGGAGCAGAGAGAGGAGGAGCAGACAGGAGCAGAGGATTTCCTGTTTTTGAGTTGTTCCCTCTTCAGTTCTCTTCATCTTTTTACTTCCCTCCCCTGTCTCTCTCTCTGCTGTTTCAGTCTGGAGTCTCTGAGGGCTGTCACTCTGAAGGCTCCGCCCCCTGTGCTCTGCAGGTACACCTCACCTGAGCTCTCTCACCTGAGCTCTCTCACCTGAGCTCTCTCACCTGAGCTCTCACCTGAGCTCTCTCACCTGAGCTCTCTCACCTGAGCTCTCACCTGAGCTCACACCTGAGCTCACACACTTGAGCTCTCACACCTGAGCTCTCACACCTGAGCTCTCTCACCTGAGCTCTCACAGAGCTCACACACTTGAGCTCTCACACCTGAGCTCTCACCTGAGTTCTCTCACCTGAGCTCACACACTTGAGCTCTCACACCTGAGCTCTCACCTGAGCTCTCACCTGAGCTCACACACTTGAGCTCTCACACCTGAGCTCTCACCTGAGTTCTCTCACCTGAGCTCTCTCACCTGAGCTCTCTCACCTGAGCTCTCACACCTGAGCTCTCACCTGAGCTCTCTCACCTGAGCTCACACACTTGAGCTCTCACACCTGAGCTCTCACCTGAGCTCACACCTGAGCTCTCTCACCTGAGCTTTCACACCTGAGCTCTCACCTGAGCTCTCACCTGAGCTCTCTCACCTGAGCTCTCTCACCTGAGCTCTCTCACCTGAGCTCTCTCACCTGAGCTCACACCTGAGCTCTCTCACCTGAGCTCTCACACCTGAGCTCTCTGACCTGAGCTCTCTGACCTGAGCTCTCTCACCTGAGCTCTCTCACCTGAGCTCTCACCTGAGCTCTCACCTGAGCTCACACCTGAGCTCTCACCTGAGCTCTCTCACCTGAGCTCTCTCACCTGAGCTCACACCTGAGCTCTCACCTGAGCTCTCTCACCTGAGCTCACACCTGAGCTCTCACCTGAGCTCTCTCACCTGAGCTCTCTCACCTGAGCTCTCTCACCTGAGCTCACACACCTGAGCTCACACCTGAGCTCTCTCACCTGAGCTCTCACACCTGAGTTCTCTCACCTGAGCTCACACCTGAGCTCTCTGACCTGAGCTCTCTGACCTGAGCCCTCTCACCTGAGCTCTCTCACCTGAGCTCTCTCACCTGAGCTCTCACCTGAGCTCTCTCACCTGAGCTCACACCTGAGCTCTCACCTGAGCTCTCTCACCTGAGCTCTCTCACCTGAGCTCTCTCACCTGAGCTCTCACCTGAGCTCTCACCTGAGCTCACACCTGAGCTCTCACACCTGAGCTCACACCTGAGCTCTCTCACCTGAGCTCTCACCTGAGCTCTCTCACCTGAGCTCTCTCACCTGAGCTCTCACCTGAGCTCTCTCTCCTGAGCTCTCACCTGAGCTCACACCTGAGCTCTCACACCTGAGCTCACACCTGAGCTCTCTCCTGAGCTCTCTCCTGAGCTCTCACCTGAGCTCTCTCACCTGAGCTCTCTCACCTGAGCTCTCTCCTGAGCTCTCTCCTGAGCTCACACCTGAGCTCTCTCACCTGAGCTCTCACCTGAGCTCACACCTGAGCTCTCACACCTGAGCTCATCATCCTGAGCTCTCTCCTGAGCTCTCACCTGAGCTCTCACCTGAGCTCTCTCACCTGAGCTCTCACCTGAGCTCTCACCTGAGCTCTCTCACCTGAGCTCTCTCACCTGAGCTCTCACCTGAGCTCACACCTGAGCTCTCTCCTGAGCTCTCACCTGAGCTCTCTCACCTGAGCTCACACCTGCGCTCTCACCTGAGCTCTCACCTGAGCTCTCACCTGAGCTCACACCTGAGCTCTCACACCTGAGCTCACACCTGAGCTCTCTCACCTGAGCTCTCTCACCTGAGCTCTCTCACCTGAGCTCTCACCTGAGCTCTCTCCTGAGCTCTCACCTGAGCTCTCTCACCTGAGCTCACACCTGAGCTCTCACCTGAGCTCTCTCACCTGAGCTCTCTCACCTGAGCTCACACCTGAGCTCTCACACCTGAGCTCACACCTGAGCTCTCTCACCTGAGCTCTCACCTGAGCTCTCTCCTGAGCTCTCACCTGAGCTCACACCTGAGCTCTCACACCTGAGCTCACACCTGAGCTCTCACCTGAGCTCTCACCTGAGCTCTCACCTGAGCTCTCTCACCTGAGCTCTCTCCTGAGCTCTCTCCTGAGCTCACACCTGAGCTCTCTCACCTGAGCTCTCACCTGAGCTCTCTCCTGAGCTCTCACCTGAGCTCTCTCACCTGAGCTCTCTCACCTGAGCTCTCACCTGAGCTCACACCTGAGCTCTCTCCTGAGCTCTCTCCTGAGCTCTCTCTCCTGAGCTCTCACCTGAGCTCTCTCACCTGAGCTCTCTCACCTGAGCTCTCTCCTGAGCTCTCACCTGAGCTCTCTCTCCTGAGCTCTCACCTGAGCTCTCTCCTGAGCTCTCACCTGAGCTCTCACCTGAGCTCTCACCTGAGCTCTCACCTGAGCTCTCTCACCTGAGCTCTCTCTCCTGAGCTCACACCTGAGCTCTCATCTGAGCTCACACCTGAGCTCTCACCTGAGCTCTCTCACCTGAGCTCTCTCACCTGAGCTCTCTCACCTGAGCTCTCACCTGAGCTCACACCTGAGCTCTCACCTGAGCTCTCTCACCTGAGCTCTCTCACCTGAGCTCTCTCACCTGAGCTCTCACCTGAGCTCTCTCACCTGAGCTCTCTCACCTGAGCTCTCTCTTGAGCTCTCACCTGAGCTCTCTCACCTGAGCTCTCACCTGAGCTCTCACCTGAGCTCTCTCACCTGAGCTCTCACCTGTCTGACCGTAGACCACTGCTTTTACCTTTTCCTAACCTTTTGCCTCATGTCTCTGTTGTGTTGCTGTGTTGTTGCCGTGTTGTTGTGTTGCCGTGTTGTTGTGTTGCTGTGTTGTGTTGTTGTGTTGTTGTGTTGCTGTGTTGTGTTGCTGTGTTGTTGTGTTGCTGTATTGTTGTTGTGTTGTGTTGCTGTGTCTAACCTGGCTCTGTTGTGTCTCAGGGCGAGGACAGGACGGCTCTCTCCCCCACAGGTAAAGTTGTCTCTGGGTTTGTGATGTGACCGGAGCTGGGACAGTTCTCTGGTTTCAGGCCTAACCTGGTGTTGTGTCCGGCAGGGTCTCAGTTTGCCGCGTACCCCTGCAGGAGCACCGCGCTGAGGCCGGAGAGCTTCCTCCACCGCCTCAGCCACAGAGACGACAAGAGGAAAGGTACAAACGTAACTCCTCACACCAGACTCGTGTTAGGCTGAGGGACAGAGACTCGGGGGCCGTCGAGACCGAGCATTTAGCCCAAAACAAAAAGGTTTGATTGCGGTTTGTCATTTTGTTTAACGAGGAAGGAGTTTTCATCCCAGTTTCTTTGAAAATGTAATAACCGCAGCCAAAAATGTTATTTTAATTTGTATTTTTTTGTTTTGTTTTGTGCAGTTTTCTCATCAGAAATTGGCTCAGTGGATGGCAGAGTTAATTATGATTGCAAGAACCAGTTTGAGAATTTTTCTTGTACAAAATGTTCCATTTAGAGTTTTATTAATTTGCTTAGGTTCATCTGTGAAGGCTCTTGGTCATCACAACAAAAAAACATTTAAAAATGAATCATCTGGACTGGTTTTAGATGTTTTACTGCAGAAAGGGGCCATTTTAATTAAGCACAAATCTGAATTTAGAGAACATACAAATGCATTATTTATTAAGTTTGGGCTTTTGAAACTTAAAGACATAACAGAACTGCAGATTGTATTAGTTATGTTTAAAGTAAAAACTGCCAGAGAGCGTTGTTTGTGTTTGCTTTCTGAATCCACAATTCTTTGAAAACTCTGCAGGAGGTGTTTTGGTCTCACAGCTCTCTGTAAACTGATGAGGTCACAGCCCCAATCTGAACTGTGATTGGCTGTCTGCAGGTCACATGTCAGCTGACCCACGAATGCAAAATACAAGGCTTTCATATACATTTATGTTTAGGTAGTAACTGTCAGTAATATCTACCTAGAGTCCTGCTTCTTTTTTCCACCAGCAGGACACCAGCAGGACACCAGCAGGACACCAGCAGGACACCAGCAGGACACCAGCAGGACACCAGCAGGACACCAGCAGGACAGTCTGGTTCCTGGTTCCATTTGGAACTGGCCAATCACAGACGTTTCTCTGCAGCGTGTCCTACAAAAGCAGTAGCACTAGCTACTGAGCAAATTTAACTTCTCTGAGCTGCGTTTAGGTCTTTCCTTCGTCACCTGTGGGTTCTGTCTGTCCTCGTTGTTGGGATTTTTGTCTTGGTCCTGTTTCCATTTTAACAACAGTAAAGTCCCTCTGACGTCCCACATTCAAACAAACCACTTTTTCTTTCACAAGTCTTTGTACGACTGGCTTCTGCTGCTGTCCCCGCTCACAGAGAAGGACAGAGCTGCTCAGGATACGGCGTAGACTAAAACACCTTTAGATGCACAGGAGTTCTCTTTTGTTTTATGAAAAAAAAAAGTGAAGAATCCATGTTTGTTTAGGTCAGTGATGCACTGCTTATGTCCTGCCCTTCATTTCTCTGATTGGTTACTCCACCACAGAAACTAAATGTTACAGAACGGCTCAACTTCTTTGTGTAAAAGAGGAAAAGAGTTTGTCTGGTAGCTCTGGCTCGGGGAACTGATGGTTTAACAGTAACAGTGAGCTACAGCTCCCTCTGCTGGATGTCGGCCATAATAATGGTTGTAATAATCCATGGTTTAGTCATGTGATCCTGAAGGGCAAAGGTCACTGCAGGTAGGAGACGTTTTAATGATGCCACAGGACGAGCTCGTACCTCTGTCCGCTCTGAAAGACTTCTGTAAGCTCAGTGCAGTCCTGGATCGATTTCAGTCAGAAAAATAAGTTGGGCCTAAACCAGGACTAACTGAGTCCTCGTGTTCCCATCAGACACCGCTCCGGCTCCAGCTCAGCCTCAGGAGGAGAAGGCCGCTCCGGCGCTGGAGGGAGAGGACGCCGAGCTGGTGGAGCAGCTACGGAAGGTCAGTACAAGGAAGCCCCGCCCTCTGAACCGCTCTGGGTGAGGGTTAGCGAAGGCTGAGCAGCTACAGAAGGTTCTGTGTTCACGAGTTCATCTGGCAAAGTTAAATGTAATAAAGACAATAACAGAATAACTTGTCAATAATGTCATAAGTTATGTTAACCTAGCATATTTTTTTAATGTAATAACCTCAGCCAATAGTGTAATAATACATTAACAGGACTATTATTATTATTATTATTATTATTATTATTATTATTATTGGAAATAAGATGCTTTCTTTTTGTTTTGTTTTTTGGGGGGGAGTTAGATTGTTGTTGTTTTTTTGTTTTTGTTTTTTTGCAGTTTTCTCATCAGAAAGCGGTTTAGTTTATGGCAGAGTTAATTATGATTGTAAGAGCCAGTTTGAGAATTTTTCTTGTACAAAATGTTATATTTAGAATATTAATTTACTGAGGTTTGTCTGTGAAGGCTCTTGGTCATCACAACAAAAAAACATTTAAAAATAAATCATCTGGACTTGGTTTTTTAGTTTTAGATGTTTTACTGCAGAAAGGAGCCATTTTAATTATGCACAAATCTGAATTTAGAGAACATACAAATGCATTATTTATTAAGTTTGGGCTTTTGAAACTTAAAGACATAACAGAACTGCAAATTGTATTAGTTATGTTTAAAGTGAAAACCAGAGAGTGTTCATAAGTTGTCTGTGTTTACTTCTGAAGACAAAACTCACAGGAGGAGATTTAAGTTTAAGCAGGAAGTTGCTTTAAAACAAATGTGTTCTTCTGTTGTTGGTGTAAAACCTTGGAATTCTCAGTGATTTAAAGGGTTGTGCAGATAGTTTTCAATTTTAAAAAATGTATAAACAGTTTAGACAAAATGTACCTGGAGCTCATCTGGATGTTTAAATGTAGTAGTTTTGTGTATTTTTTGGTTACGGGTAAGATTTTTTCTTTTAAGATTAAGTAAAGGAGCAGAAAAAAAATCAGAATTCTCTTCTTCCCACTGCTCCTTTCCAGTCAAGAAAATGTTTTGCTCATGAAATTGTGTCAAATATACGTTGTATTATTGAGCATTTTCATAACAGGAATGAATGAATGAATGAGTGAACTGTTCTTCCGTGTGCAGAACATCGAGGCTCGTCTGAAGGTGTCCTTGCCCACCGACCTCGGAGCCGCGCTCACAGACGGAGTCGTCCTCTGTCATTTGGCCAATCACGTACGGCCGAGATCTGTGCCCAGCATCCACGTCCCCTCCCCCGCCGTGGTGAGTACTGCATGTACTTCAAATACCCTCCCCCGCCGTGGTGAGTACTGCATGTACTTCAAATACCCTCCCCCGCTGTGGTGAGTACTGCATGTACTTGAAATACTTCAGAAATACTTCAGATAAACTTCAGAAATACTTCAGATAAACTCCAAACGCAGTACCCTCGTCCCCTTCCAGACCTGCGCTGAGACCCTGTCCCTCTGTAATTAAGGGTCGTCAAAAAAATCAATACCAAGATACTGTTTGATAGTAAAACGAGTGTCTAAATGAGATTTTGTGTGTGGATAATGTGACGTCTTTACCTGCGCCGCAGAAACACAAGGCCAGCGCAGCACAAAACTTTCCTCCATCACAACAGATAAATTAAATACAATTTACTAAAAGGTGTTCGCTCGCTCGCCTCTGCTCCGACCTGGGAGTCACTGCTCAGCGGCGTCATTCCAAACAGACATAAAACAAACTAAATGTAACTGCAAATGTCTGGTTACCAGCGGCGCAAGGAGAGAGCTGTTAGCGTTAGCACAGCGGCCATGTTTAAAGGAGCACTGTGGTCCTGACTCTGTCAATGTCTGCCACAGGCAGTGGATCAGGTTTTAAACCTGAGGTCCGGGGGCCAAATTCAGTCCAGTAAATCACACAATCATAATATAAATCTGAACCATGGCTACTGCAGCCTAACAACCTACTGCCAGTTATAGAAAATGGAAACAGGTAAACTGTAATTAAACTTTAGCTTTGAGGAATCATTTATCATAATCTGAAGTAATTTTGGATCACATACAAACTACTGACTGTATTATTTAGCATTGTGTTGAATAAAAGATCATCATAAAGCTACACAGCTGTGGACTACAGAGGTATCAGAGTTCTGTTGGAGGATAAACCACTGTTTGCATAAAAAATATAAGTTTAAAAAACTCAACAAGTATGCTACATATATAGTAATAGCCTAATAATATTATTCTATACAAAATATAGTTTGAATAATACACTGATGGTAAAGGGGGCGGTTAGAGCCCATGTGCTATCTCAAACATTTAATGAGCAGTGGTCATTTTTGTCATCGAAGTCGGTGTCGAGTATCAAGGTTGTTGTTGTTTTGTATTGAAATTGTGTTGAAATGTTAGAATCACGACTCAGTACAGTACCAGTCTCTGATCCCTGTGTCCTCAGCCCAAACTCACCATGGCCAAGTGTCGCAGGAACGTGGAGAACTTCCTGGAGGCGTGTCGTCGGATCGGAGTCCCACAGGTAACGCTCACCTGTACCTCTCACCTGTACCTCTGACCTGTACCACTCACCTGTACCTCTCACCTGTACCACTCACCTGTACCTCTCACCTGTACCTCTGACCTGTACCTCTCACCTGTACCTCTCACCTGTACCTCTCACCTGTACCTCTGACCTGTACCTCTCACCTGTACCTCTGACCTGTACCTCTGACCTGTACCTCTGACCTGTACCACTCACCTGTACCTCTCACCTGTACCTCTCACCTGTACCTCTGACCTGTACCTCTGACCTGTACCTCTGACCTGTACCACTCACCTGTACCTCTCACCTGTACCTCTGACCTGTACCTCTCACCTGTACCTCTCACCTGTACCTCTGACCTGTACCTCTGACCTGTACCACTCACCTGTACCACTCACCTGTACCTCTCACCTGTACCTCTGACCTGTACCACTCACCTGTACCTCTCACCTGTACCTCTCACCTGTACCTCTGACCTGTACCTCTGACCTGTACCTCTGACCTGTACCACTCACCTGTACCTCTCACCTGTACCTCTCACCTGTACCTCTGACCTGTACCTCTGACCTGTACCACTCACCTGTACCTCTCACCTGTACCTCTCACCTGTACCTCTGACCTGTACCTCTGACCTGTACCTCTGACCTGTACCACTCACCTGTACCTCTCACCTGTACCTCTGACCTGTACCTCTCACCTGTACCTCTCACCTGTACCTCTGACCTGTACCTCTCACCTGTACCTCTCACCTGTACCTCTGACCTGTACCTCTCACCTGTACCTCTGACCTGTACCTCTGACCTGTACCTCTGACCTGTACCACTCACCTGTACCACTCACCTGTACCTCTTACCTGTACCTCTGACCTGTACCACTCACCTGTACCTCTCACCTGTACCTCTCACCTGTACCTCTCACCTGTACCTCTGACCTGTACCACTCACCTGTACCACTCACCTGTACCTCTCACCTGTACCTCTGACCTGTACCTCTGACCTGTACCACTCACCTGTACCACTCACCTGTACCTCTCACCTGTACCTCTCACCTGTACCACTCACCTGTACCACTCACCTGTACCACTCACCTGTACCTCTCACCTGTACCTCTGACCTGTACCTCTCACCTGTACCTCTGACCTGTACCACTCACCTGTACCTCTGACCTGTACCACTCACCTGTACCTCTGACCTGTACCTCTGACCTGTACCTCTCACCTGTACCTCTCACCTGTACCTCTCACCTGTACCACTCACCTGTACCACTCACCTGTACCTCTGACCTGTACCACTCACCTGTACCTCTGACCTGTACCTCTCACCTGTACCTCTCACCTGTACCTCTGACCTGTACCTCTGACCTGTACCTCTCACCTGTACCTCTCACCTGTACCTCTCACCTGTACCTCTCACCTGTACCTCTCACCTGTACCTCTGACCTGTACCACTCACCTGTACCACTCACCTGTACCTCTGACCTGTACCTCTGACCTGTACCTCTGACCTGTACCTCTCACCTGTACCACTCACCTGTACCTCTCACCTGTACCTCTCACCTGTACCTCTCACCTGTACCTCTGACCTGTACCTCTGACCTGTACCTCTCACCTGTACCTCTCACCTGTACCTCTCACCTGTACCTCTGACCTGTACCTCTGACCTGTACCTCTGACCTGTACCTCTCACCTGTACCTCTCACCTGTACCACTCACCTGTACCTCTGACCTGTACCTCTGACCTGTACCACTCACCTGTACCACTCACCTGTACCACTCACCTGTACCTCTCACCTGTACCTCTGACCTGTACCACTCACCTGTACCTCTCACCTGTACCTCTCACCTGTACCTCTGACCTGTACCTCTCACCTGTACCTCTCACCTGTACCTCTGACCTGTACCTCTGACCTGTACCTCTGACCTGTACCTCTGACCTGTACCACTCACCTGTACCTCTCACCTGTACCACTCACCTGTACCTCTCACCTGTACCTCTCACCTGTACCTCTGACCTGTACCTCTCACCTGTACCTCTGACCTGTACCACTCACCTGTACCTCTCACCTGTACCACTCACCTGTACCTCTCACCTGTACCTCTGACCTGTACCACTCACCTGTACCACTCACCTGTACCTCTCACCTGTACCTCTCACCTGTACCACTCACCTGTACCTCTCACCTGTACCTCTGACCTGTACCACTCACCTGTACCTCTCACCTGTACCACTCACCTGTACCTCTCACCTGTACCTCTGACCTGTACCTCTCACCTGTACCTCTCACCTGTACCTCTCACCTGTACCACTCACCTGTACCACTCACCTGTACCTCTGACCTGTACCTCTCACCTGTACCTCTCACCTGTACCTCTGACCTGTACCTCTCACCTGTACCTCTGACCTGTACCTCTGACCTGTACCTCTGACCTGTACCACTCACCTGTACCACTCACCTGTACCTCTCACCTGTACCTCTGACCTGTACCACTCACCTGTACCTCTCACCTGTACCTCTCACCTGTACCTCTCACCTGTACCTCTGACCTGTACCACTCACCTGTACCTCTCACCTGTACCACTCACCTGTACCTCTCACCTGTACCTCTCACCTGTACCTCTCACCTGTACCTCTCACCTGTACCTCTCACCTGTACCTCTGACCTGTACCTCTCACCTGTACCTCTGACCTGTACCTCTGACCTGTACCTCTGACCTGTACCACTCACCTGTACCTCTCACCTGTACCTCTCACCTGTACCTCTGACCTGTACCTCTGACCTGTACCTCTGACCTGTACCACTCACCTGTACCTCTCACCTGTACCTCTGACCTGTACCTCTCACCTGTACCTCTCACCTGTACCTCTGACCTGTACCTCTCACCTGTACCTCTCACCTGTACCTCTGACCTGTACCTCTCACCTGTACCTCTGACCTGTACCTCTGACCTGTACCTCTGACCTGTACCACTCACCTGTACCACTCACCTGTACCTCTCACCTGTACCTCTGACCTGTACCACTCACCTGTACCTCTCACCTGTACCTCTCACCTGTACCTCTGACCTGTACCTCTGACCTGTACCTCTGACCTGTACCACTCACCTGTACCTCTCACCTATACCTCTCACCTGTACCTCTGACCTGTACCACTCACCTGTACCTCTCACCTGTACCTCTCACCTGTACCTCTGACCTGTACCTCTGACCTGTACCTCTGACCTGTACCACTCACCTGTACCTCTCACCTGTACCTCTGACCTGTACCTCTCACCTGTACCTCTCACCTGTACCTCTGACCTGTACCTCTCACCTGTACCTCTGACCTGTACCTCTCACCTGTACCTCTGACCTGTACCTCTGACCTGTACCTCTGACCTGTACCACTCACCTGTACCACTCACCTGTACCTCTCACCTGTACCTCTGACCTGTACCACTCACCTGTACCTCTCACCTGTACCTCTCACCTGTACCTCTGACCTGTACCTCTGACCTGTACCTCTGACCTGTACCACTCACCTGTACCACTCACCTGTACCTCTCACCTGTACCTCTGACCTGTACCTCTGACCTGTACCACTCACCTGTACCACTCACCTGTACCTCTCACCTGTACCTCTCACCTGTACCACTCACCTGTACCACTCACCTGTACCACTCACCTGTACCTCTCACCTGTACCTCTGACCTGTACCTCTCACCTGTACCTCTGACCTGTACCACTCACCTGTACCTCTGACCTGTACCACTCACCTGTACCTCTGACCTGTACCTCTGACCTGTACCTCTCACCTGTACCTCTCACCTGTACCTCTCACCTTTACCACTCACCTGTACCACTCACCTGTACCTCTGACCTGTACCACTCACCTGTACCTCTGACCTGTACCTCTCACCTGTACCTCTCACCTGTACCTCTGACCTGTACCTCTCACCTGTACCTCTCACCTGTACCTCTCACCTGTACCTCTCACCTGTACCTCTGACCTGTACCACTCACCTGTACCACTCACCTGTACCTCTCACCTGTACCTCTGACCTGTACCTCTGACCTGTACCTCTGACCTGTACCTCTCACCTGTACCACTCACCTGTACCTCTCACCTGTACCTCTCACCTGTACCTCTCACCTGTACCTCTGACCTGTACCTCTGACCTGTACCTCTCACCTGTACCTCTCACCTGTACCTCTCACCTGTACCTCTGACCTGTACCACTCACCTGTACCACTCACCTGTACCACTCACCTGTACCTCTCACCTGTACCTCTGACCTGTACCACTCACCTGTACCTCTCACCTGTACCTCTCACCTGTACCTCTGACCTGTACCTCTCACCTGTACCTCTCACCTGTACCTCTGACCTGTACCTCTGACCTGTACCTCTGACCTGTACCTCTGACCTGTACCACTCACCTGTACCTCTCACCTGTACCACTCACCTGTACCTCTCACCTGTACCTCTCACCTGTACCTCTGACCTGTACCTCTCACCTGTACCTCTGACCTGTACCACTCACCTGTACCTCTCACCTGTACCACTCACCTGTACCTCTCACCTGTACCTCTGACCTGTACCACTCACCTGTACCACTCACCTGTACCTCTCACCTGTACCTCTCACCTGTACCACTCACCTGTACCTCTCACCTGTACCTCTGACCTGTACCACTCACCTGTACCTCTCACCTGTACCACTCACCTGTACCTCTCACCTGTACCTCTGACCTGTACCTCTCACCTGTACCTCTCACCTGTACCTCTGACCTGTACCACTCACCTGTACCTCTCACCTGTACCACTCACCTGTACCTCTCACCTGTACCTCTCACCTGTACCACTCACCTGTACCTCTCACCTGTACCTCTGACCTGTACCACTCACCTGTACCTCTCACCTGTACCACTCACCTGTACCTCTCACCTGTACCTCTCACCTGTACCACTCACCTGTACCTCTGACCTGTACCTCTCACCTGTACCTCTCACCTGTACCTCTCACCTGTACCTCTCACCTGTACCACTCACCTGTACCTCTCACCTGTACCTCTGACCTGTACCTCTGACCTGTACCACTCACCTGTACCACTCACCTGTACCACTCACCTGTACCTCTCACCTGTACCTCTCACCTGTACCACTCACCTGTACCTCTCACCTGTACCACTCACCTGTACCACTCACCTGTACCTCTGACCTGTACCTCTGACCTGTACCTCTGACCTGTACCACTCACCTGTACCACTCACCTGTACCTCTCACCTGTACCTCTCACCTGTACCTCTCACCTGTACCACTCACCTGTACCTCTGACCTGTACCACTCACCTGTACCTCTCACCTGTACCTCTCACCTGTACCTCTCACCTGTACCTCTCACCTGTACCACTCACCTGTACCTCTCACCTGTACCTCTCACCTGTACCACTCACCTGTACCTCTGACCTGTACCTCTCACCTGTACCACTCACCTGTACCTCTCACCTGTACCTCTGACCTGTACCTCTGACCTGTACCACTCACCTGTACCTCTCACCTGTACCTCTCACCTGTACCTCTCACCTGTACCACTCACCTGTACCTCTGACCTGTACCTCTGACCTGTACCACTCACCTGTACCTCTGACCTGTACTTCTCACCTGTACCTCTCACCTGTACCTCTCACCTGTACCACTCACCTGTACCTCTCACCTGTACCACTCACCTGTACCTCTCACCTGTACCTCTGACCTGTACCTCTGACCTGTACCACTCACCTGTACCTCTCACCTGTACCACTCACCTGTACCTCTCACCTGTACCTCTGACCTGTACCTCTCACCTGTACCACTCACCTGTACCACTCACCTGTACCTCTCACCTGTACCACTCACCTGTACCTCTCACCTGTACCTCTGACCTGTACCTCTCACCTGTACCACTCACCTGTACCTCTCACCTGTACCTCTGACCTGTACCTCTGACCTGTACCACTCACCTGTACCTCTGACCTGTACTTCTCACCTGTACCACTCACCTGTACCTCTCACCTGTACCTCTGACCTGTACCTCTGACCTGTACCACTCACCTGTACCTCTGACCTGTACCTCTGACCTGTACCTCTCACCTGTACCACTCACCTGTACCTCTGACCTGTACCTCTGACCTGTACCTCTGACCTGTACCTCTGACCTGTACCTCTCACCTGTACCTCTGACCTGTACTTCTCACCTGTACCACTCACCTGTACCTCTCACCTGTACCTCTCACCTGTACCTCTCACCTGTACCTCTGACCTGTACCTCTCACCTGTACCTCTGACCTGTACCTCTGACCTGTACCACTCACCTGTACCTCTGACCTGTACTTCTCACCTGTACCTCTGACCTGTACCTCTCACCTGTACCTCTGACCTGTACTTCTCACCTGTACCACTCACCTGTACCTCTCACCTGTACCTCTCACCTGTACCTCTCACCTGTACCTCTGACCTGTACCTCTCACCTGTACCTCTGACCTGTACCTCTGACCTGTACCACTCACCTGTACCTCTGACCTGTACCTCTCACCTGTACCACTCACCTGTACCACTCACCTGTACCACTCACCTGTACCTCTCACCTGTACCTCTCACCTGTACCTCTCACCTGTACCTCTGACCTGTACCACTCACCTGTACCTCTGACCTGTACCTCTCACCTGTACCTCTCACCTGTACCTCTCACCTGTACCTCTCACCTGTACCTCTCACCTGTACCTCGGACTTACACTTTGTAGTTTGTAGTTACAGACCGTTCTGTTTTGAGAAATGGGTTTTTAGACCTGGACTAGACCGGACTAAAGGCCGACTTATTTCCTCCTTTCTCCCTAACTTCTGTTATCCTCCAAAATACACAGAATTTATATGTAATTGCTTAAGTCTGGGACACACCGGGCTGATAATCGTCCTTCTGCCACCGCCGGACAGTTTGAGGCAGTCAGCGAGACTGCTTCTGGCTGATGGAACATGTCCAATCTGTCAGACAACGTTAAGATATAAGGAACTCTTCACTATGTTTCCCACATTTGTGATGCTAATCTGCTGCAGTTAGCTTACCTTAGCTTTAGCCTCATGCAGATGAAAATATAATCCTCCTCTGAGACAAACCGCTGCAATAATCCAGTCCCTTTTATTCATTACTGTGGCCAGACGAGTTTATGATTATTATTCACTGATAAATACTTGAGTGAGACACTGGAGAGCTGAGGAGGTTTATTTACAGAAGCCCATTGTCTGCAGAGTTTAGCCACTAGTGCCACCTGCTGCTGTCGATAGTTACTACGTCTTGGGTGTTTGGTCGGTGTGTCCCAGCCTTAAGGACTTGGCTGATGTGTTCTTCTAAACCTTTCCCTGAATCTAACTCTTCTTTTCTCTCTCTTCACTTTCCTTTCTCATTAACCCTTATTTATTCCTTATTTATTTTTTTTATTCCGTTATTTTTCCGTTCAAACACACATTTTTCCCGTTATTTTGCCTCATTTCGTTACGTTTTCACCATCACTTACTCGCACGAAGACGTCCGTTTGTTCGACCGAAGACATTCTCAAGGGAAAACTCCTCCTCCTCCGCCGCACGCTGTCAGAGCTGCTGTCTTTAGCCCCGCCCACTGAGGGTCACCTGGCCACGCCCTCGCCTGAGGCTCACCTGGCTGGATTCGCTCTCTTTTACCTGTCCATCATGTCGCTGCTCTGCGCCGTCTACGTCCAGCTGAACGTTTGAAGGAGAAACGTGCAGCGCTGGTTTAAGATGGACTCCAGCTGTGTCCAGCAGGGGGAGTAGAGAGGAGGAAGAGGGCACAGTAGAAAGACCTCTGTCTGATTCAAAAAAGCACAAACCTGAAGCCCTTATCACACCTCTCTGACCAATCACAAGTGTTTATTTATAAAAGGGGGCAGGGCTTTACGATCTGCTCTCTCTCTCTGATTGGTTGTATGTTTTTCAAATGTGGTTGGACCTGGGGCAGTTCTGTGTGTGTTGGTCCTATCCTGGATTGTGATTGGTTGTGAGCCTGTCCAGTTACTCGCCCAATTCACACTGAACGTGCTGCGTGTGCGGTTTCTGTTCTGACCGCCGTAACAAATACACGCCATTCAAGTGGAAGCGCGAGTTCACACCGGCTGCACTGCAGGGCGTGTCCCTGACTGGAACTCTGTCAAAAATATGCCTCGAGTCTATTTTTGACGGAGGCTGCAGCCCTCATGCATAAACTTGAACGGTGCAGATCAAATCAGACCTGGGGCCAGTGAAGAGGATCCGGAATATTACAAAATAAAATACGTGCAGCCTTTAATTGGATTAATTGATTACTAAAATAATCGTCAACTAATTTAGTAATCATTTTAATCGTTAACTGTGGTATTCACAGACTCTGAAACATGCCATGTGCTGAAAGAGGAGGTTTATTACCAACACATAGCAGTAAAGCAACAAAATCAGGTAAAAACACTGTGCATTTTGTGTTTTTGATAAAAAATATCTTTGTGAAGGTCCTCAAATGGCAGACTCATTGCTTTGTCTGGATCAAAATAAGCGATTTTTGGTAGAATTATACACAATTTTCAACAGGAACTATAAAACATCTCAAGTATATAACTACTTTACTCGCGCTTCACTGTCCAATTATTAATCGATTAATCGAAACAATCGACAGATTAATCGATTGTCAAAATAATCATTAGTTGCAGCTCTAGTAAACATTACGTCTTAACTGGAGACACAGTGT
Source organism: Bostrychus sinensis (assembly GCA_020698575.1). Classification (NCBI taxonomy): domain Eukaryota; kingdom Metazoa; phylum Chordata; class Actinopteri; order Gobiiformes; family Eleotridae; genus Bostrychus; species Bostrychus sinensis. The sequence continues at coordinate 210,972 of CM036245.1, read as the reverse complement.
CACAGACGAGACCAGACACCGTTAAACGTGCGAAAACAGTGTTTGTATACGTAGTGACTTTACCCAGGGTAGGAACAGGAGGGCGTGGTCAGACAGGTGAACACGGCTTTTGTTCACCTGTAACTCATGGTTTCCCTGCTGGCTCTGGTCGGATCCGTGCCACACATGCAACGCACTCGGTGTGACTCAGGCGTCAGAACAGAATTCCTGTATCTCCTGAAGCTAGGGCCGTCATGGTGAAAGAATTTCCCCAGCAGTAATTATATGTGACTCAACACCGCCGTGTGCGGTGTGAGCTAATAATAAGATAATAATAACCACAGATATTAAATACGTAGACGCCTCGTAGGCTGCTGGAGCTAACGGCACGCCGCTACCAAGCTACTTCAGGCACTTCTCAGAAGTCTGTAGCCCGTAGACTGTAGTTTCTCCTGTAGCAGTTAGCATTAGCATCAAATATCGCAAACTATAAATAATCCAAATTTTTTGGCAGCTGTCAACCACTCGATCACGTGTGTAATGTCAGAACCTGGTTAGAAATCATTACTGAGTGTATCCAGTTTTAGAAGTTTTATTTAATATAGCATTAGTTTAAGTTAGCATATATATTAGCATGTAAGCTAAAGACTAAATAATATAACGCTAGGTTTCTGCTGGACAGGAGTTACAAAAATGTGGGACAGTTATAATCCACAGTTTAAGTCAATGTTTAGTCAATCAATAATCATTACAAATCCTACTTTAATAAGTCAGCGTCAGATTAAATAAAAATGACTGGGCCAGACGCTGCTAACAGGAAACCGCAGGTCAGTCTCTCTCCTTTAACTTGCATTAGTTTACGTCATCAGAGCCGTATTGGCCCGGGCGGCCGTTGACGGGGAATTTACCGAATTGTAGCAATAAACCAAAGTGGCCAACGGAGCATCTACATATTTGTCTATGATAATAACGCCTAAAAAATTACACCCAAACTTTGATAAAGAAACACGACTGTAATGAAATACCGTTATGTTCTGACAAACCCCCGAGAGTTAGAGACTGCATCCTTGTAGCACGTTACAAAACCCCATGTTCTCCGTCCGTGGTTTTAGAGCTGCGCTGAGGTTAAACTCTGATGCAGCGCCACACCTGCGGGTGAGTGGATCAGGAGGTGAGTGGATCAGGAGGTGAGTGGATCAGGAGGTGAGTGGATCAGGGGGTGAGTGGATCAGGAGGTGAGTGGATCAGGAGGTGAGTGGATCAGGAGGTGAGTGGATCAGGAGGTGAGCGGATCAGGAGGTGAGCGGATCAGGAGGTGAGTGGATCAGGAGGTGAGCGGATCAGGGGGTGAGCGGATCAGGAGGTGAGCGGATCAGGAGGTGAGCGGATCAGGGGGTGAGCGGATCAGGGGGTGAGTGGGTCAGGGGGTGAGTGGGTCAGGAGGTGAGTGGATCAGGAGGTGAGCGGATCAGGGGGTGAGCGGATCAGGGGGTGAGTGGATCAGGGGGTGAGTGGGTCAGGAGGTGAGTGGATCAGGAGGTGAGCGGATCAGGGGGTGAGCGGATCAGGGGGTGAGCGGATCAGGGGGTGAGCGGATCAGGAGGTGAGCGGATCAGGGGGTGAGCGGATCAGGGGGTGAGCGGATCAGGGGGTGAGTGGATCAGGGGGTGAGTGGGTCAGGAGGTGAGTGGATCAGGAGGTGAGCGGATCAGGGGGTGAGCGGATCAGGAGGTGAGTGGATCAGGAGGTGAGCGGATCAGGAGGTGAGCGGATCAGGGGGTGAGCGGATCAGGGGGTGAGTGGATCAGGGGGTGAGTGGGTCAGGAGGTGAGTGGGTCAGGAGGTGAGCGGATCAGGGGGTGAGCGGATCAGGAGGTGAGCGGATCAGGGGGTGAGTGGATCAGGGGGTGAGTGGATCAGGAGGTGAGTGGATCAGGGGGTGAGTGGATCAGGGGGTGAGTGGATCAGGGGGTGAGTGGATCAGGAGGTGAGTGGATCAGGGGGTGAGTGGATCAGGGGGTGAGTGGATCAGGGGGTGAGTGGATCAGGGGGTGAGCGGATCAGTAGCGCGTACGCCCCGTGGTTAGTTTTTCTTTTTAGCGTTTGGCGTTAGCGTAGCTTATTCAGTCTGAGTGCGTTCACCGTGGATCTTATGGCTTCCTCACTAAAATGCCAAATTGCTGTTGTGCGGATGCGTGTGCCTCTGAGCGGTCAGACTGATAATAGTATGAGAATAATGCGGTCACGGTGACGGCCCTACCTGAAGCCCCGCCCCCTTTGCCTTACCTCTTTCTGCTTTTGTACTGCTCGTGTCATTTCTGCAGTTTGTACTGTTTTCTATAAACTTTAAATGTGCCAAACGTTTTTACCTCCATTCGTGTCTTGTCTGAGGTGAACTTGGACCAAACCAGTCTTAGACCACCGTGTCTTATTTTTATATCCAGATCCTTTTTTACATTTTGTTACATGTTCTTCAACACAAACAGCTGTGTTCTTTACAAAACTGTTTCCTCTGAGGCCCTTTCACAATAAAACCTCTCTGAGCTTTTCTCCTTTTATTCTGGCGTTTTCTCTTTCAAAACCAGACTTAAACTTGAAGCAGTGACTTAACTCCGTAATAAGGGGACCCAGTGGTGTAGAGCCAGACAGTACTTACAGTTTATGTATTAAGCTTCGTCTCCTGTTTTTACTGAGTTCTTACAGGCTGCAGAGTTTATTTCAGTTTATTTCGGGACTAACTCTGGACCGGGACTAACTCTGGACCGGGACTAGCTCTGGACCGGGACTAACTCTGGACCAGGACTAGGTCTGGACCGGGACTAACTCTGGACCTCTCACACTGCCAATGGAACCGTAGAGGAAGTGTGTGACGTAAGAGCGACATCCATCAACTACAACAAACCCAAACACATCGTTAGCATGGCGCTCAAAGACAGAGGTCACACTTTTCTCTGTGGGAAGGATCAGAACAGAGAGGGAAACGTACGAAGTCCAGGCTTTAGGAGTTCACAGAGCGAGAGGAGAGGAAGGAGACCACTGTCAGTTCTTCACTTTATGATTCTAAAGAGAAAGCAGACAAAAGATACGAGGAGTGAGTGTAACTAGCTAAAAAACGAGGGGCTTGTATGATGTGAGTAAATATTTCAGATGGATGGTAGCAGCTGGTGGTGCACATGTGCATACGTTACCTGTGTCGGCGAAAGGTTTCTGCCGCCACTTGAAAGTCCCTGCCAAAAAAGTTACAGGAACTATGGCCCCAGTCTCGGGGTTCCTCTCATGTGCGACAACAATGGGCAGTTCCTCAAAGGTTTAGGAACTGCAAAAGGTTCCTACAGCGAGAAAGGGGCTACTGACTGGACCAGAACCAAACCAACGACTGAGCCAGAACCAAACCAACGACTGAACCAGAACCAAACCAATGACTGAACCAGAACCAAACCAACGACTGAACCGGAACCAAACCAACGACTGAACCGGAACCAAACCAATGACTGAACCAGAACTAAACCAACGACTGAACCAGAACCAAACCAACGACTGAACCAGAACCAAACCAACGACTGAGCCAGAACCAAACCAACGACTGAACCAGAACCAAACCAATGACTGAACCAGAACCAAACCAACGACTGAACCGGAACCAAACCAACGACTGAACCGGAACCAAACCAATGACTGAACCAGAACTAAACCAACGACTGAACCAGAACTAAACCAACGACTGAGCCAGAACCAAACCAACGACTGAACCAGAACCAAACCAATGACTGAACCAGAACCAAACCAACGACTGAACCGGAACCAAACCAATGACTGAACCAGAACTAAACCAACGACTGAACCAGAACCAAACCAACGACTGAACCAGAACTAAACCAACGACTGAACCGGAACCAAACCAATGACTGAACCAGAACTAAACCAACGACTGAACCAGAACCAAACCAATGACTGAACCAGAACCAAACCAATGACTGAACCAGAACTAAACCAACGACTGAACCAGAACTAAACCAACGACTGAACCAGAACCAAACCAACGACTGAACCAGAACTAAACCAACGACTGAACCAGAACCAAACCAACGACTGAACCGGAACCAAACCAACGACTGAACCGGAACCAAACCAACAACTGAACCAGAACCAAACCAACGACTGAACCAGAACTAAACCATCGACTGAACCGGGACTAACTCTGGACCGGGACTAGCTCTGGACCGGGACTAGCTCTGGACCGGGACTAGCTCTGGACCGGGACTAACTCTGGACCGGGACTAACTCTGGACCGGGACTAGCTCTGGACCGGGACTAGCTCTGGACCGGGACTAACTCTGGACCGGGACTAACTCTGGACCGGGACTAGCTCTGGACCGGGACTAGCTCTGGACCGGGACTAGCTCTGGACCGGGACTAGCTCTGGACCGGACCGGGACTAACTCTGGACCGGGACTAACTCTGGACCGGGACTAGCTCTGGACCGGGACTAGCTCTGGACCGGGACTAACTCTGGACCGGGACTAACTCTGGACCGGGACTAACTCTGGACCGGGACTAACTCTGGACCGGGACTAACTCTGGACCGGGACTAGCTCTGGACCGGGACTAACTCTGGACCGGGACTAACTCTGGACCGGGACTAGCTCTGGACCGGGACTAGCTCTGGACCGGGACTAACTCTGGACCGGGACTAACTCTGGACCGGGACTAACTCTGGACCGGGACTAACTCTGGACCGGGACTAGCTCTGGACCGGGATTAACTCTGGACCGGGACTAGCTCTGGACCGGGATTAACTCTGGACCGGGACTAACTCTGGACCGGGACTAGCTCTGGACCGGGACTAGCTCTGGACCGGGACTAACTCTGGACCGGGACTAACTCTGGACCGGGACTAACTCTGGACCGGGACTAACTCTGGACCGGGACTAACTCTGGACCGGGACTAGCTCTGGACCGGGATTAACTCTGGACCGGGACTAGCTCTGGACCGGGATTAACTCTGGACCGGGACTAACTCTGGACCGGGACTAGCTCTGGACCGGGACTAGCTCTGGACCGGGACTAACTCTGGACCGGGACTAACTCTGGACCGGGACTAACTCTGGACCGGGACTAGCTCTGGACCGGGACTAACTCTGGACCGGGACTAACTCTGGACCGGGACTAGCTCTGGACCGGGACTAGCTCTGGACCGGGACTAACTCTGGACCGGGACTAACTCTGGACCGGGACTAGCTCTGGACCGGGACTAGCTCTGGACCGGGACTAGCTCTGGACCGGGACTAGCTCTGGACCGGGACTAACTCTGGACCGGGACTAACTCTGGACCGGGACTAGCTCTGGACCGGGACTAGCTCTGGACCGGGACTAACTCTGGACCGGGACTAGCTCTGGACCGGGACTAACTCTGGACCGGGACTAACTCTGGACCGGGACTAACTCTGGACCGGGACTAACTCTGGACCGGGACTAGCTCTGGACCGGGATTAACTCTGGACCGGGACTAGCTCTGGACCGGGATTAACTCTGGACCGGGACTAACTCTGGACCGGGACTAGCTCTGGACCGGGACTAGCTCTGGACCGGGACTAACTCTGGACCGGGACTAACTCTGGACCGGGACTAGCTCTGGACCGGGACTAGCTCTGGACCGGGACTAACTCTGGACCGGGACTAACTCTGGACCGGGACTAACTCTGGACCGGGACTAACTCTGGACCGGGACTAACTCTGGACCGGGACTAGCTCTGGACCGGGACTAGCTCTGGACCGGGATTAACTCTGGACCGGGACTAGCTCTGGACCGGGACTAGCTCTGGACCGGGACTAACTCTGGACCGGGACTAACTCTGGACCGGGACTAACTCTGGACCGGGACTAACTCTGGACCGGGACTAACTCTGGACCGGGATTAACTCTGGACCGGGACTAGCTCTGGACCGGGACTAGCTCTGGACCGGGACTAGCTCTGGACCGGGACTAACTCTGGACCGGGACTAACTCTGGACCGGGACTAGCTCTGGACCGGGACTAACTCTGGACCGGGACTAACTCTGGACCGGGACTAACTCTGGACCGGGACTAACTCTGGACCGGGACTAGCTCTGGACCGGGATTAACTCTGGACCGGGACTAGCTCTGGACCGGGATTAACTCTGGACCGGGACTAGCTCTGGACCGGGACTAGCTCTGGACCGGGACTAACTCTGGACCGGGACTAACTCTGGACCGGGACTAACTCTGGACCGGGACTAACCTCTGTCTCCGTCTCCAGAGCCAGCTGTGCCTCCCGCTGCACATCCTGGAGGAGAAGGGCCTCCCTCAGGTCGCGGGGACCGTCGCCGCTCTGCTGCAGCTGGCCCCGCCCCGGCACTCCGTCACCACGGCGACGGCCCCGCCCGCCGCAGCGACCGGGAGGAGCTCCGTCGCCATGTGACCTCGCCCCGGGTCCCCGCCGCACGCGCTCAGTCCGGGCTCACGGAAACTTCCAGAAAAACACTTTTTATTAACGCTTCTGTTTTTTTAAAAGAACTCCACACTAAAGGAACAGAGGAGAGGTTTGTACCAAAGGCTGAAGACGACGACTCTGCCGATTTTTAAACATGTTGTGGGCACAGGACACGTTTGGTTTTGGGACAAAGAGGAGAGTCAGGGGCCTTCAGGAGACGCACGTCAGTCCAAAGTCTAACAGCATTTAACAGAAGTCAGCACTGGTCTCATAAACGTTACTGCCATTTTCACATCTAAAGGAAAAAACATGGAGAAAAATTAAAATCACTGTTACTGAAGCCATTTGAAAATAATAATAATGACCCATTTCTCTGATTTGGTCAGTTTATTTAGGTTTGTTTTTGATTCAGTGACATTTTTGGACATTTTAATCTTTAATTTTTATTTTATTTTATTATTTTTGGTGCAGGTTCTCAGTCATCCAGGAGAATTCAGTTAACAAGGTTAAACAGGATGGTTTGTTGTTGGAAGTTGTTTTGTCTTTTAACCACTTGAGCTCTATTCGCCCGGGATAAGCATTTACCCCTGAACCTCTGTAATTCAGGAATTACCCCTGACGTCAGTGTTTTTAGTCGGGCGTTCACTCGGGATAAACGATGTCTGTAATTTACTCAATTTTACGAACTTTATTCCAGATCTGACGAATTGAAAATCACACAGATTTATAATAAGAATGCCCGATTTTGTTTGTTTCTAGCTCTACTTAATCTTAAACTGCTATCTTTTGTTGATTTCCTGTCCTGACAAAAAACAAACTTTACCTCAGGCTACGGCGCAGCTCATCCATTATCTGTGGACATTTCTCTTCTTAAACAGCAGGTGGCGCTCTTTATTCATCCATTCACTGTGATTCTGGATCTAACTTTAGCACTGAAAGCGTCCTAACTTTCCAAAACAGCCCCATGTTGCTCCAAAAACTTAGTCTAACGTTGCCATGACGACGGGAGGTGTGTTTCCGGGTCACGTCTTCAACGTAGTTTTACTTTTTTTTAAACTTTTGAATTGGAGAAAAAAAGTAGGGATGCACCGATACCACTTTTTTTCAAACCGGTACGAGTACGAGTACTTCCATTTGAGTACTCGCCTGATACCGAGTACCGATACGAGTACTTATATAGGGGTTACTTTATAGTTTTTACAGTCACACTGCTGTATCTCATTCATCCCATACCGTGTCGTCTTTTTGCCGTCTATGCTAAATTATTTTTACAACAGAGTGGTTTGAACACAGCTAACCACAGCTAAAATTTGCTTAATATGGACGTTATACCTCATTTTAAAGCTTAGATTCTCCTCTATCTAAAATCATTTTAAAAACAGATTGAGCATCTGCGCCTCACCAGCGGAGATTCACCAAGACATACAGCAGCTAACACAGCAGCTAACACAATTAGCAACGGTACTTCTTATGTTTTATCAGACAACAACTGCTTCAGACTCCGCCCTTATATAATTTTCGGGACAACTAGGCCAACAAAAGGACAACTGCTTAAGTTTCAGGACTCACATATGATTTGGGATAAGTCTGGTTGAGCAGAATGTAGCGCCAGCTTTGCTTTTATCTCCATACAGTTCACTATGAAATCCTTCACTCGGTTCTCACTGCTCAGCTGAGAGGGAAGGTCACGTGACAGCGCTGTAAAGTGGTATCGGTTGTTGGTATCGGCCCACTTTTATGAATACGAGTACGAGTACTTGGACATGGTATCGGTACCGATACCCAATACTGGTATCGGTATCGGTGCATCCCTAAAAAAAAGTAATAATTTCGGAGTAGGACCAAAAGAGACGTCTTATTATGAAGAGAGTTTAAATCCAGAGGTAAAATGGAGCATTAAAGACATTTTGGATCACTGTTAGGAACTTTAGGAAACAATCTGCGACAAAATCAGCCTGAATCACAGACCTGGGACGAGTATTATCAGAAGACCTCTGTGTGAAATATGGTTGGTCATTTTCGGGGGAATTTTTAGACATTTTTACAGACATTTTTACAGACATGGATGATTCGCACAGGATAAAAATCACAGACGACGTTGGTGATAATTACAGATTACTGGAGGTCCCTGGGTAAAACTGATCCTGTGTGAAGAGGGACAGTCGCAGCTTCTGTCCCTAAATTCATTCACTGAGATATGGCTTTTTTAATTTAAAATTAGCCCAAAAATTGTCCAAACTTTCTAAAAGAGCCTCACGTTGCTCCAAATTCTTAACACGGGGGCTGTGCTTCCGGGTCACGTCCTCACCACAGTTTATTTTCTCTTTTTTTTAAAGTTTTTAATTGAAGAAAACAGTAATGGGATTGGAGTAGGACCTTTACAGACTTGTTATTATTAATATAGTTTAGATACAGATGTAAAATGCATCGGTAAAAGACATTTTGGATTGCTTTTACATTTATCTTTAGGAAGCGATCTGTCGACAGAAACTGCCTGAATCACAGACGTGGCTGATTCGCACCAGATAAAAATCACAGACAACCTTGGTAATTATTACAAATTACTGGAGGTCTCTAGGTCAGTGGCTGCCAAAGTGAGGCCCCCTGGTGGATCGCAAAGGTACAGCAAAGGGGCCCTGGGCTGTCTACATTAAATACATAAAAATAAATAGATTTTGAAATTAACTACAGTCATATACTTTGTTTAAAATATAACTTTCCGGTGTTTTTTGTAATATTTTTATAGAAATCCATGGAGAAAAACATAACGTAGTCTTTATAACAGAGTGAGGTTTTATTGTTGAGGTCCACGTGGGATTTTTGGAAATTTAAGGGGGCCATGACTCTCTTGACTTTGGGAATCCTGTCCTAGGTGAGAATAATCCCCTGCGAATAAGGCTTTGCTCAGTTGTAGATAAATCCCACCGACGTAAACCTTTAGATGTGAAAAGGAAGAACATGAACAGAACATAAAATGTGTAGCTGTAAAGTGATTTTTCTTTTTTTTACGTAAAGGCATCGTCTTCTGAAGGCCCCTGACCCGGCCTCTGTATAATTTAACGTCACAGAATTACCACTTTTCAAACACAGATGTCTGGAGAGACAAACGGCTGAAGAACAAGTCTGGGTTCAGGTTCTCACCGTCTGATTTTAGTGACTCGTTTTTTTTTTTGTTTTTTTTTTAGGTTTTTTTTTTTTTCAGGTTTTATTTTTGTGGCGCTGAGACTGAGACCAAAGCACAGAGACTTTTAATGCAGCTGTGAATAACGTCTTTTACAGGAGCTTTTACCTATCATGGATTATTTTAAGTTTTATTGTGGCAGAACATTACACAAAAAAGTATATTTAGTGTTTTATATTTTGGAGATGTTGTTAATGCTGCAACACTAAAGGTTTAAACAGATGACACTAAACTTCAGGCTAACGTCGCTAACACAGACGCCGCCGGTTTACAGGCCCTGACCTCGGTTACAAAAACAGAACATGAAGCTTTGAACTACAGACACGAGCTTAAAGGAGCCAACTACAGCTCTTCTACTTTTACAAAGACACAGTCAAAAGGATTTATTCCTAAAACACCCGAGATAGAAAGCAGTGAGAAACTCAAAGTTTATTCAGTCGTCAGTGACTGCAGCAGTGCTGTGGTTCTGTTTAATGAGACTCGAGCCTGAGACAGGGATTTCCTTCAGAGACTCGCTGGGATTATTAACAAGACATAAAGAGGTTCTTAAAGGAACAGGCCACTGTTTTTCCAGACTAAACTCTGTTCTTCCCTGATCTTAGCTGAGTTGATGCGTACCTCTCTGGTCTCTGTGCCCTGTGTGCCCTTTGCCTGGGGAGCCACGCTAATTTGTTAGCATTTAGCTTTGCCAAGCTTATCCCTATGGAACCAAACGCAGCTCAAGTTAGAAGCAACCAAGCTCTTCCACGTTTTTCCGATTTAACTACGGTTACGTGAGAAAAGTGGCCATTTTCTAAGTGGATAAAAATGGGAATTTTTTAGGAGTGAAGATATCACTGCACTGATGCCGAAGTGCTCCTCAAGTGTTATTACGCCTTACATTATTGAACCCATTTTTATCCACTTCGCCACTTTTCATGAAACAGCGTTGGGCTAATGCTGCGTTGCCTGGAAAATCCAGACTGATATTTCTCTGTATTATTATACAGAGAAATATCACCGCCGTCCGCCGTGGTTGGATTCAAATCCCAACCGTGCCGTGCATTTTGATTTGTTTATTTAAGTCACGTGTTCTTCACAAGCAGCGTCCGCAACAACAACAACCAAGATGGCGACCAAAAACATATCGAGTCATTAAAACCACAGCAGCTTACAGCACTAGAAGCCTTTATTCACTTCTTGTCGCTTTGTTAACGTCACGTCCGCCATTTTCTGATTGGCTTACTCCGCTGTCAGTTTACTTTGGTTTGCTCCGCCCTAGAAATCGAATTGATTCAATGGTGATCAGACTCATCCTCTGAGTCTGGAATTCCCAGGCAAAATGCTGCGCTCATGATACATCGAAATCTCAGACTTAAAAATGTCGAATTCCAAAAAACAGCATAACAATATTTGCATGACCATGTTGTTTTATAGTAAACAAATAAATGTTTCAACAGAACTGTCGCTGTGGTACAGAGTTGTATCAGGAGAGAGCTCTGTTTCTAGTTCAGTGATAAATGAACTGTCTGAGGCGTTTCTGCAGAGCTGCAGCGTTCATAACTTTATTCGTTACATAAATCTGAGGGCATTGTTGTGGAAGTGTGAGGTCTGTTGTTTAAAAACACGATTTTCCCATCAGTAACCACACTGTCCTCAGGTTTGTGACGTCAACTCTGAAACTGGGAGTCCAACGCTCCCGCTCGAGTTTCCGAGATGGTGTTTAAGGCCGTTATTCCGATGTATCATAAATCTGGCATTAAACCAAACTAACGTCAGTCGTCCAGGAAGAGCCACCAATGAGAATCAGGAGAGCAAGTTTCAGTGGATTATTCCAGGGAAAAACAGAGGAAAACAGTGATAAATGCATTGCAGCTTGGGTCTTCTGTAGTTCTGATGGTTTTAGGACCAGGTTCTAGTGTCTTGGTCTTGAGATAGTCTTGGTGAATTTTCACTCTGACCTGCCCTCGGTCTCAAATGCAGTTTGGCTCGGTCTTGGCTCGGTCTTGGCTCGGTCTTGGCTCGGTCTTGGCTCGGTCTTGGCTCGGTCTTGGCTCGGTCTTGGCTCGGTCTTGGCTCGGTCTTGGCTCAGTTTTGGCTCAGACCTGTCGCTTTAACAACAGCTCCATGTGTTTATACTGAAGCTCGTAGGTTGACAGGTTTTGGTCTTCACTCTGGTCTCGGCGAGGTCCTGGACTTGGACAACACGACTACGTTCTGAGACAAACAGAAAAAGGCTCCACTGCTCACTACAGTCTCTGACGCTAACCCTGAGCTAACGCTAAACTCCGAGGGTTTGTTCGTGTTTCAGCTCCTGAGGCTGAAGCCGCAGTTTTGTGTATTTTATGTAAATCATGTAGATAAATGTAAACAGATATATTCTGGTTTAAGTTATTGTAGAAAATAATGTTTGGAGACGCTAATGCGATGCGCTAACTTTGACACAACACTGAGAATAACACTCACCTTACTTTATAAAAAAGTGTCACCCTTTAGTGGTTTTCTTTGTTCAGTTTTTAGAAGCGTCTGAATCAACTAGAACTGGGTTAAAGCTGAAATAATGATGGTTACGTGTCTAAATGTTTCCTTTTCGAGGGATTTTTAACAAAACGCTAAATCTACAAAGCTACACTCTCTGGTCGTTAGTTCGGGACGCGCGCGTCTTTGGCCGTTTGTCTCTCTGTTTTTAAGTTTGCATTTTGTGTAAATGTTGTATTTTTTTTTAGTAAAAGCTGGAGACGGATGAACTTTTTACAGAAATATTTCTCTAACGTCGTCGACATCAGGGATTTTCGCCAAAGTAATGTAAATAATGTCAGGATCCAGAGTCTGTTTCTGTAAAAACTGTGTCGTACGAAATGGAAGATTGTTTAATTTCATAATGAATCAATATCAACACTAAACCCAAACTGCAGACACAGGTGAAAGTTACTTTTGTAAAATATTGAACTGGTCAAATTAAACTTTAAAAATGTAAAAGCCCCGCCCACTCCAGGAAGCACTGCCCAATCAACAACAAGCCCTCTACATCCAGGCTGCTCTCAGTCATTTATCACAGCTCTGTTTCCACTGATTCCTCACAGACATTTTTACTTTGGAGGAAAATGGGTCAGTTTAAGGAAGTAAACAGTTTTTTTTTTCTGTTAAAAAAAAAAAAAAGTTACAGCTCTACCCCCTGCTGGTCTCTTCTCCTGTTTCTTTATGGCTCCAGTAGAGTTCTTATTAAAAACGTTCTCTTTTAGTCCCATCATGTTTTTAAAGTCTGTAAAACGCTGCTGCAGAGGAGACCAGGACTGGGTTAGAAATATGAATAAAAGCAGAATATTTGAGATATAACTGTCCCAAAAAAATATACAGTCATATAGTAAATTGTTTTTGGTGAAATCCCTGATGTTTCCGGCGGTTTGTTCTGATCCTGAGACTTGTTTTGTCACTTTAGTTGGACACTAGGAGGCGCTGTTTGTAAAGTCTGCCTCTGACCTTTTTATGAAACTTGTACAAAGTGTTGGCTGTAAATAGATTTATTAAAATATCAGAGAAAACGGTGTGGAAAAATGACAAAAGACTGTAAAATAAAAGAGAAACAGTAACTACACTACACACCTGGGTTAGTTCTGGTTTGATCTAATCTAAAAAACACATTTCCAATCTCAACAGGACTAAACCAGGTCTAAACTAGGTCTAAACCAGGTCTAACCCAGACTTCCCTCTGGTCTCCTGGTCCAGTCCTGGTCCAGTCCTGGTCCAGTCCTGGTCCAGTCCTGGTCCTGGTTTAAGACACTCCACCGTTTTCTCTGAGTCTCGCTGTTGTCGAAGTCGTTGCTGTAAAAAGTCACCGCTGTTTTTTTGGACTCACTTCAAATAAATATTTTATTGTGTTTTATTGTGTCTTTGTTAAATTTCTTTATAACGTGACCAAGGGGGAGTAAATATAAATTAAAGTTACTGTAAGCAGCAGCGCTCTGCTGGTTTGAAACGGTACTGCAGTCTAAATCAAAACAACGGTCTGTGGGTCGGCAGTCTTTCTGCTTTTCTGATTGGACGATCGGCGATAGAGGGTTTAGAACCAAAACAAAAACTTTAACAAAAACAACTTGGCCATTATGTAAAATATGTTTATTGTGAATAACTCGGCTGTGCCATTGTTGTCAGTAAAACTAATGTTTGATTTAAACAGGTTTACAGCAGAACTTGGGACATGTGGGTAGTTTTTATGAAATATAAAAACTAAATACTGCTCATAGCATCTTCAAGGATGGAGCCCTGTGGAACCCAGGTCACAGGAACTTTGTGAGTGGAGGGTTGTGGAGACAAAAGCATTCATCCATTCATTCATTCATCCATTCATCCATTCATTCATCCATTCATCCATTCATTCATTCATCCATTCATTCACTACAGTCACCAACTCATGCATGTGTGTGGAGGTGGGAGGAAGCCGGAGAGAACCCAGGGCAACACGAGGAGGACCTGCAGACCCAGAGAGAGATCTGTGAGGATGTGTTGGTCGGCCCGGGGTTCGAACCCACAACCTCCTGGAAGCGAGAACAGGAACCGCTCCTCCACCGCGCCCCGTGCCACCAGACTGGGCTCAGTAACTGAGTTTGTGTCTGTGTCCGAGAGTCAGCAGGACGCGTTCTGTTGCAGGGGAATGAAGAGTTCTCTCGGGTTTGGGATGGAACACCTTCTCCTTAAAGACAACACTGGGTCATGAGCTGATGCTCCTCCAGCCGCCCAGCTTCAGTCTGCGGTGGAGCGCCGTTTATCTGGCAGGTCACTGCGGCAAAAAACTTCCATCACTGAGACGGAAGCCTCCCCAGACTCTGTCCCTCCGTCAGTGGCTGTGGACTTTTTTAGACGTTGCTTATTTGGAGTTTTTCATCGCTCGAAGTCACAAAGCTAAAGGAAAATACATCAAACTTTGGGATCAAACAACACTGCTGGTATAAATTTGATTTATTCACTGTTTGTTTGGCTGCATGAGTTGGTGAACTGGTGACTCTAATGACCCCTAGTGAATGAATGTGAGAGTGAACGTTTGTCTCTGTGTCAGCCCAAAGTTACTGGGACAGGTTCCAGTCTGACCCCTAACGGGAATAAGCTGTAGAAAATTAATGAATGAATTATTATTACTACTACTATTGTTATTATTATTAGTAGTAGTAGTAGTACTACTATTATTATAATTATTATTATTATTTTATTTATTTAATTATTTTTATTTTTGGGGTGGGGGTTATTACATTCTGTGTTGGTAGATAATGTATAGCAGCACTGAGCCTGTAACCATAAGCATACACACTCCGGTACAGTAGGGGGCGGTATGCAACTTAAACATCGGTTGCAACCCGCCATTAACAAGAAGAAGAAGAAGAAGAAGAAGACAAAGGAGAAGCCAGCGGTTTGTGAGAGCAGAGCTAACCCAAATCTGTCAGAGTGAGTTTTAACATTTTGTTTACTGAGCTGAAGGGAAACTGGCGGTGAACGGTGTCGTGTTGTGTGGAGAATATGAACAAATACGAGCGTAGGTGGTTTCTCCCAGGTCTGGAGCAGGAGATTATTTTATTGTTAGCTTCGTTACGTGTTGAATGTATTAAAAACGCGAAAATACGAGTTGCACTCTGCTTTTTTCTAGTGATTAAGTAGAGAATCTGCTAAAAACTGAGCACGATGACGGTGTCAAAGGAATTATTTCACTCAGCGACCCAAGCACCGTCAGGAAATGCACGTTACACGTTTATTTATCAAATGTAACGTTGTTATAACTGAGCCTGTGTCTTTGTAACAGCACAGTCCGTGTCAAAGAGCAGAGTGCATCTCGTACAATTTAGCGTTTTTTTTTTAAATTAGATTCAAGACGTAACGAAGCTAACAATAAAATAATCCAGAGAAAGTGAGCCTTAAAATGTGTACAGTTTTGTCTCAGACCTGACTCCATGTTTGCAGTTACAGCAGACGGATGACTTTGTGAAAAGGTAAAGTTTGTGAAACAGAGATGGTCACAGCGATGTCAGGGAAAGGCTGCAGTTTGTTCATTCACCTCCGTAACAACACCGCAGTGTTGCCCCCTGCTCCGTCCTGGTGCGGGGAGCTCCAGTGTGTAATGGATCAAAAACCTAGTAATCTGTACTCACTTCAAATAAATAATACTAGCCTAGTAATATCATGCACACCTCCTTTTTTCCAGGTTTATCTTTAAATTGATTTATATATTGTTTGGGTTAGAAATCAAAAAAATGTTTCAATAGCTTGCAGGTCATGTGACCTAGTCACTTCAATCCATTTTATATTAGTAGTACTAGCCTGTGACTAGGTCACATGACCTGGAAGCTATTGAAAAAAATCCTTGATTTTTCAACCAAAAAAAATAATAAAAAATCTATTAAGTAATAAACTTGGAAAAAATGAGGTGTGCATGATATTACTAGGCTAGCATTATTTATTTCAAGTGAGTACAGATTACGGGTTTTTTTATCTTGAAGCTACATTACATTTTTTTAACAAACGCCATTCACTGGAATATAAATTTATTGCCGGTCCCTAAGTGCACACTGCCCGCGCTCAGAGCGGGGCTTCTCCCCGCACCAGGACAGAGCAGGCTGGGCACAGTGAAAGGGAACTGTCGGTGTAGTTACGGAGGTGAATATCCAACGTGAAACCAACTTCACCGTGTTGGATTTCTGAAGCGGCTGTGTCTGAGAGGATGGTTATATTTTGCAGCAAAGGAGGCAGTTCATTAAAAGTGTGAGAAGCTGAAGTTAGTTCTAAACGTGTGGCCCCATGAGCAGACACAGAACTCAAAGCCTCTGACGTCGCTCCTGTCTCATGCACTGTTTTTGTTTTTCACAGCTGACAAAGTTTTGAGTTTGAGCAGAACCAGAAGGGGCCAAATAAAACCAGCTGATTCAAAAATGGTAAGTAAGTACAGAGTAAGTATCAGGTCTGCTGCCGAACCGCGATGTCCCTTTACAACAGCGGGCAGGCCACCAGAGAATAACAGTGGTGACCTGCCTCATGTTTGGTGCTCGACATCATTACCTGGCCATTTTACTGGAGAGAAACATTACCGTATTTTCCGGACTATGTCACTTTTTTCCATCGTCTGGCTCGGGGTGCGACGTATACTCAGGTGTGACTTATATATTAAAATATTTCAGGTGTTGGTTAGAGGGCGCTCTAGGCTTGTGTACCAGCATCTGCTGCACCTGTACCACTGACAATTTAAAATGTAAACATTACCACTAACAACTTAGGCTATAAAGACAACTGAGAAAGAGCAGGAATAATTGGAAATGGAACTGATGCTGAGTCTGACGACAGCCACGCAGAGGAGGAAGCGGCGCTTCGTCTACCTCCGGAGTTGGCGGAGTTGTTCAGAAGCGACACCGAGGATGAAGAATTTAAAGGATTTAGCGATTAGGAGTGAGATGGTGAGTTTGGTCGCATTTTTTGGGTGAAAGTTATTTTACCAAATCCGACACCAAGAACAGACATTTCATGTTGAAAGGCGAGTTATAGTAATAATAGAATAGAGAACAACAGCTGAATAGGTGTGCGCTATGCTAACGTAACACATTGATGGTTATTCAGCTACATGAAGCATAAACAACGAACTGAATAGGTGTCTCGTATGTTAACGTAATATATTAACAGTTATTCACATAACTATAGCATAAAGAACATAATATAACAAGTTCACCAAACTCACCATCTCACTCCTAATCGCTAAATCCTTTAAATTCTTCATCCTCGGTGTCGCTTCTGAACAACTCCGCCAAGTAAAAAATGATTCTGCAGCTAAGTCTGCAAATAAAAATTGGAAAAAAACTTAATCCTGAACATAAAATCGTGAATCGAATCGTGACTTCAGTGCATTGTTACATCCCTGTCAGGAAACAGGAACAGGTCTGACTCACTGCAGTGAACCAAGCTCCTGCTCTGGTTGTGCAGACACTTCCTCCCAGAGCGCCCCCCACAGGAGCTGCGAGGGACAGGGTAGATGTGCTGTCGATGTCTGTTGTGGTGAGGGAGCTGAGCTGAGAGACAAAGCTCTCACTTTACCGCTCAATCTATTCTATATTCCCACTGTCACCAAGACCTTGGATACAAGCAGTTCACTTTAAGATAGAGTGAGGCGCTCTGTCACCTGGGGAGAGGGAAGTCCGAGTGTCTCTGCTTAGACTGCTGCCCTGGATAAACTGGATGTGTCTGTATTTTACACTCATGAATAATTCTGTTGTGTGTTTTAACAGGAAGAAGTTAACGATGTCCCCAAAGCTAAAGGAACTTCTGTAGAGAAACTGCACAGCTGTGAGCAGTGTGGGAAGTCATTCAACCACAAGCCAACACTAAGACGTCACCGGAGACTTCACACGGGGGAAAAACTATTCTGCTGTGACCAGTGTGACAAGAAATGTACTACAAAACAACAGCTCATGATTCATACACGTGTTCACACAGGAGAGAGACCCTACTCCTGTGACCTGTGTGGAATGTCATTCAAGCTAAAGGGAACTTTAAAAATTCACACACGCGTACACACAGGAGAGAGGCCGCACAGCTGCGATGAATGTGGTAAAGGTTTTAGAGATTTAGCGAACTTACTACGACACAAACTGATTCACAAGGGAGAAAAGAGACATCGCTGTGATGAATGTGGAAAGGCCTTTCAGGGGAAAAAAGGATTAAAAGAGCACAAACTCGCTCACACTAAAGGAAGCTTCTCTTGTGATCAGTGTGGAAAATGTTTTAACCACAAGGTCTCTCTGACAAGACACAGTCGACTCCATACTGGACGTGATCTGATCTACTGTGAAACATGTGGCAAAGGCTTTGCTACGATACCTCGTTTAAAAGCACATGAAAACTCCCATTCGACAGCTCGACCTCACAGCTGCAGTCAGTGTGGGAAAGTATTTAAAACTGCTCAGGGACTCATATGGCATGTGGAAAGCTACCATGAGAATAAACGGTACAAGTGCGAGCAGTGCGGCAAGTCTTTTGCAAAAAAGCATTATCTGAAAGTCCATCAGAACAGTCATACAGCGGAAAAACAATTCTCTTGTGGTCAGTGTGGGCAAGTGTTTTTTAATAAGTGTTCTCTGAAGCGTCACGAGCGCATCCACACCGGAGAGAAACCCTTCACCTGTGAACTCTGTGGAATGTCTTTCTTACAAGCAGGGAGTTTGAAAAGGCATAAACTTGTGCACACAGGAGAAAAAAGACACGTCTGTGATGAGTGTGGACAGTCGTTTACTGTATTACACACTTTGAAAAAACATAAACGGACTCATGTGCCCAAACCTCATCGATGTGATCAGTGTAGAAGAGCATTCACTCGTCCTGAGGAATTAAAAACTCACCTTCAAACTCACTCAAACTCTGTTAAAAAGCAAAACAAGCCAAAGCCGTTTGTGTGTGACCAGTGTGGCAGGAGTTTCAAATGTGCGGTTAGTTACAAACACCATTACCGTATTCACAGCAAGGAGCAGATCTTTCCATGTGACCAGTGTGACAAGATCTACTTCATACTCCCTTCCTTTAAAGCCCACCTGCGTTCCCACGCTAAAGAGAAGCAACGTGAGGCGACTCGGCACAAAACACTGAAACACAAGAGCGTTCAGAACGAGCAGAAATCTGGAGGCGAAGCAGCGGAGTCCTCCTCAGACAAGATCCCACTGAAACAACTGGAAATCCGGCTTCACAGAATCCAAATGTGAGAGGATCCAAACACTGTAACTGTAGCTGAAGCTGGAGACAGTGGGTTTTGACAGACTCTAGTGGCAAAATCACAATGAACACATTTAGTATTAGGTGGGACCAGAGCGCAGACCTCCGCCAAGGCTTCATAAAAAATAATAAGTTTACAGAAGGACAACATAGTTCTGAAATGTGTTTTTGTTACTGTGAAATCTTCCTCTGTCACATTCAGGTCATTCTGAAGCTGACAGTGTTGTTTGATTTTTGAGTCTGAAAATCTGTTCAAATAAGTTTACTGTTTTGAGTCTTTTCAAATCTCAATACATTATAAGTTTTGAGATAAAACTGTTTTTGTTGGTCCAAAAAAAAGGTTTATAAACCCATTGATTTATGGTTTATGAGCAAAATTTGACTCTTTTTGTTGTTGACATTTTTAAAAGTGTTATAAGTCACTTTTCACAGAGTCTCCACATTTAAACTTCTTGGAGTCCTAATATCCTCAGATTTACCCTGGGACGCACGTCAGATACATGCTCTCCAAGATACGCCCCAGGACACACGACCTTAGTGTGGCCAGAAGAGCAGGACTTCCACCTGATGCCCTCACACAGATCTGACTTCCATCAGACCTGCTCTGGAGTGGGCCAGCCCAGAGTGGAGCGGCCTGACAAAAGGCCTCTCAGAAGAATTAGAACGTGTGCAAAAAAAAAGATGCTCCAGGATCATTGTGATCTCGCCCTCTTCCATCCCTGTGTGAGAGGCGGGATGGGGCCACACTGCACCCCTCCATAACGTCCTGAAGGGCCTCCCCTCTGCCTGCTTTTATACCTGAGGCTCCCTCTGCTGGATATGAGCTGAGACACCTGAGACAGTTTTTAGCAAACAGCAAGACTAAAAAACATGAAATGTCTTTTATTCCGCGTGCTCTTAGATTGTTTTCTAGGTCATTTTTATGGTATAATTTATAATGACTTTAGTTTTTTATTGATGTTTTCTTTGTATGTATATGTATGTATATATATGTATATATGTATATGTATGTATATATATGTATATGTATATATGTATATATGTATATGTATATATGTATATGTATGTATATATATGTATATATGTATATGTATATATGTATATATATATATATATATATACATATATATATATACATATATAGATATAGATATATATAGATATATAAATATATAGATATATAAATATATAGATATATAAATATATAGATATAGAGAGAGATATATAGATATAAGAGTGTGCGGAGTGCGTTGGGACTGACTCCAGGAACAGTCGCTGTGTTTAGTTACAGCTGATGGAGATCGAAAGAAATGAAATGAAAGTGGCAAAAAAGGAAAAAATGATAATTCTTCATTTCCTTGCCTTTTTATACTCGAGTATATTGTTTTCTGGCCCAACAGTGGAGGCAGAAATGTTCATTTCTGATGTAAACTGTAAACTGCTCCGGAGCCAAAGGTCTGGGCCCTGGGTTAGGACCAACTCCTGTGAGTTTCTGATGCATGCAGCGCTGCTGTTCCTGCGGTGAGTTTTACTGTGGGCTCTACATCAAACCTTCTGGTGTTGTGTACCTCCAGGACCTGGTTTATTTATTGTTGACTTCTGTTTTAGTTCCAGTTTAGTGTTGCGTGTTTCTGTTGTTTGTGTTTTATCCTTCAGCGTAGCCCTGGCTTTGTCCACATTTAGGTTTATTGTAAATCCAAATCCACTTTATTTGTGTAGCACATTTTAGAAACAAAACAGTTTCCAAAATGCTGCACATAGAACAATAAATAACAATAAATGACTCTGTTCAGCTCCACCAGTGCCCATTAAATAATAAGAACCTGTAAAACCAAATGAAAATAATTCAATAAAATAACAATAAATACCAAGAATTAAATGATAAAAACAAAACAATAAAAGACAACAGAGGATTGTATTGTAGTCTTTGACAGCCAAATATTTTCTGAAAAGGTTCTACAAATAACTCCACATCCCCCCTGCAATGTGCTGGCCTACCCCTAGGGGGCCCCTGTACCCCTGGTTGGGAAACACTGCTCTACATGAATGAATCCTTGTTGGAGTCCTGTCCTGTGTCTCCTGACTTGTTGTGTGCCAGAGCTGTGGGGCAGCTGTAATTTAGTTTTTATACAGAATGCCTTTAAATGTTGGGTTACACAAATAATACACAATGTTGAATATTTCTACATAGCTTTGCGTATTACCACTAAACTATATTGTGATGTACTACTGCTAAGGTTAATAATGCTTCAATATTAGTAAGAATATTTTGATTCTAAAGGATGTTTTTCTCCTCTCAGAAGTACATTTGCAAAAGTGCACAATAATGAGCTGGTTACAAAGTTAGGAACCTCCAGGTTAAAGGTGGGGCCCTGCCGCTGCAGGTGGGGCCCTGCCGCTGCAGGTGGGGCCCTGCCGCTGCAGGTGGGGCCCTGCCGCTGCAGGTGGGGCCCTGCCGCTGCAGGTGGGGCCCTGCCGCTGCAGGTGGGGCCCTGCCGCTGCAGGTGGGGCCCTGCCGCTGCGTGGGACGCTCCTGAAGATAACGAAGATTACCACCGCAGTAATGAGAACTCTGGCCTGGTCGAGGCACAGGAGTTTGTTGAAGAAAACATTTTAATGATATGCAGAAATCGTCATACATTGTCATACAGAATATAAAAACTGTGACCACTCCTTTGTGGACGGCTGCTCACCCTCTCCCTTTCAGCGGGGCACAGCTGTTGTTACCTCACCTGTGTGATACTAAAATAAACTTCTGACTTGATTATACATGAACATATACATTGATTATAAAATGAACAATCCTAATAAACGGTGACCCGTGTGGGTGGAAAGCTTCTTCTGGAGGACTTTTGGACATCGAGGCGGAGTTTGGAGACTGAGTCTGTGACAACCAGGGCCCACAAAATAAGGTAAGCAGAAAACCTTTTTAATAAAATTTCTGCACAGCTTAGTTTTTATTTCATAGGGTTGTCACTGTCTCAGAAATCTGTAATTCTCAGTCTCGTAAAATTAGAAAGTGTTTTACAATATATAACTATATTTAGTTAATTGATTTTGAGTTTCTACACACGTAAGGTTGCAATAAGCACATAACATACTAACACACGTTAGGGAAAGATTATGAGCCGGTAACAATCCTAGTTGGACTGAGGTGGCCCTAGGCCCGGTAAAGACTGAGGATAGACTCGGTCTATTTTCAGCCAGAGTTGGACTCTGAGGGGCTTTGTTTAATTCTTAATCAAATTTCCTCTGGGAATAGGATCTGACGAGAACCTGGTGAACGTAGTCACTGCTAAGAAACATAAACACCCTAAAGACCAAGACGGGTGGACCGTGGTTAGAGGCTTGGAGCCTCCTGGGTTTGGAACCTGATGAACCGGCAGGGACAGATTTTTGTTTTTTTTTTGGGGGGGGGGGGTTACTGTGGGTGGTTTGAGTCTCTGTGTTCTTATTATAGGACCAATACTGTGTAGGACACTTAGTAGTGTCCAAGTTCCAGTGGCGGTTCTGAAACAGAGACTGTGTGGGCTGTATATTGTGGGGTGGAAAATAAAAATAAAGGCGACAGCCCGGGACAATAGGACTGTTGGGTCTTTAAGACTGAAATCACACAGATCCTGATAGAACCCCGCCCTGCACAGACGCCACGGTCTCTGTGTAGAAGCTTGGGACAAGGTCAGATCCTGAGGGATCTCTGTGTGGTGAAAAGTTTAGATCCATGCATTAGGATTGTACATAAAATAACATTTGTATTCCCAGCTGTTTGAAGTACAGATGTGTAAATGTGGACTTGGTGACAGACAGTGACAGGACAGGGGTGGGAGGAGACTAAAAGTACTGTGTTACTGTACTGGAGTGAAAAGTTTACATATTTCTCCTTTACTTAAGTGATTTTTGGGATAGATACATTTACTTCTACTTAGGTAGATTTTTGGAGCTAGTATTTGCACTTTTACTTCACTACATTTTAAAGATTGTTTTAAAAATAATAAACAAAAAAGGAGCTAACGGGAGCTAACAGGAGCTGGGCGCATGCGTGGCTGCGACCGGCAGGAGTGGATTTTCGGCGTCCTATGTTTTTATGTTTTTAAGTTTATTTGTGGGGTTTTTAAGTATTGATTGCCTACAACTGCCATATGCAAGTGCTTAAATACAACTTTTCATTCACCAGCAGTGATGGATCTCTTTGCTTTTGTTGTTTTGTGGACTTTGATCTGCTTATCTCTATGCATCGGCGTCTCACTTCCGGGTTCGCGGATACAATATACTCGGGACGTGCTATTACAATTGAATACACTGGGCCGGTCAGTTGAATTACGGCCAGATGTTAAACTTGATGACTGTATTCGAAGAGATATTAGCGAGAAATCTCCAGGATTACGGAGAAATAAAAGAAGGAAGCGGGGGAAAAGGGGAGGCGTCAGGTTGCGACTCAGGAGTCAACAACCTGTCCGCTTTCCCCTCCCATCTGTCATTTTCGGAAATGTACAGTCCCTGCGGAATAAACTTGATGAAGTTCAGGGAAACGTTCGCTTCCTACAGGATTACAGAAACTGTTGTGTGATGGCTTTCACTGAGTCGTGGCTTACAGAACGGGATTCGGACAACGATCTGTTTATTGACGGATTTGGTATTCCGTTTCGCCAAGATCGCTTGTCAGAGGTGACGGGGAAGTCTCGCGGAGGGGGCGTGTGCCTCTATATCAACAAGCGCTACTGTACCTCTGTAACTGTCAGAGAAAGCCTGTGCACACCTGACGTGGAGCTTTTGTCCGTGTCTCTCCGCCCCTTTTATTTACCCCGCGAATTCCCCCAGTTATTTATAACAACAGTGTATATTCCTCCCAAAGCAAATCCTGCCACTGCAGCAAGCACTGTTGTTGAGGTGGTGCAAAAATTACAAACTATTTCACCCGATGCCCCAAATTTTATACTTGGTGACTTCAATCATGTGTCCTTGAAGAGGTCATTAAAAACCTTTTATCAATATGTCACCTGCCCGACCAGGAAGGAAAAAACTCTGGATCTCTGTTATGGAACAGTCAAGGGGGCCTATAAGTCGGTACGGCTGCCTCCACTAGGCTCAGCCGACCATAACTGTGTGCTCCTTCTCCCTACTTATAAAACTGTTTTAAAAAGGGAAAAAGTACAAAAGAAGGAGGTTAAAATCTGGACTGAGGAATCTATTACTTGTCTGCAAGGATGCTTTGACTGTACCGATTGGGAAATGTTTAAGGACTCATGTGGAAGTATTGACGAACTCACTGACGTGATCTGTTCTTACATTACATTTTGTGAAAGTGTTGTTGTTCTTACTAAAACTATCAAAGTCTACCCTAATAATAGACCCTGGATGTCAGGAGCAGTGAAAAATAGTTTAAGGAGGAAGAAAATGTCCCATAACCTGGGTGACCCTTCACAAATAGAAGTAGCCAAACGAGAGGTAAAAATTGAAATTCTCAGAGCTAAACATAAATATAAATCTCAAGTTGAGAACAAGCTGGCACAAAAGAACTTGGGCTCAGCCTGGAATGGCATGAAGACGATTGCTGGCATTCAGCAGAGGAAAAATAATATTACTATTGATGGTTTTGTTTCAAATTTGCAACTTGCTAATGCTTTTAATGCATTTTATCTCAGATTTGACCAATTTGACTTCAGTGAGGAGGTGAAGGGTCTTAAGGCTAAACTAAAAGACAGTCAGCACCTCGCCCTTGAGCAGAGCGATGTTGAAAGGTCACTCCTCTCTCTTAGGACCAACAAAAGCCCTGGGCCAGATAAAATCTGTGGTACCCTATTAAAGTATTGTGCGAGACAGCTAGGTTCTATCTTTTGCCATATTTTTAACACGTCTTTGGCCCTACAGAGAGTACCCAACCTGTGGAAACAAGCACTGATTGTACCTCTTCCTAAAGCAAGTAGACCAAAGGTTTTTAATGATTACAGGCCGGTTGCGCTCACTTCGCTAATTATGAAATCATTTGAAAAACTGGTGAAGTTGGAGCTTTTAAAGAAAACGGAGCATCTCCTGGATCCAATGCAGTTTGCTTACAGGCCTCATAGAGGAGTTGAAGATGCTATAATCACTCTTTTAAACCTTTTGTTTAAACATTTGGAGGGGAGCAAAACTCACGCTAGATTATCCTTTATTGACTTTTCTTCTGCTTTTAACTCAATCCAACCTCACATTTTAGCAACAAGATTAAGTGAGCATTTTAACCTGAGTCCTAACCTAGTGGGTTGGATCTTAGATTTTTTAACTGAAAGAACACAGACAGTGAAAGTGAATGGCATTTCATCAGATAAACGCAGCTCCAATACTGGCTGTCCTCAGGGCTGCGTCCTCTCACCTTTACTTTTTATCCTCTACACAAACATGTGTCAGAGTAAATATGAGAACAGGTATATCCTGAAATTTGCCGATGATACAGTGATTGTCAGTCTCCTTCACAATAATGAATCTGGCCATGGCCCGGTCATTAATGATTTTATCACTTGGTGCGATGATTCTTTCTTGGTTTTAAACATTTGTAAAACTAAGGACATGTGTGTGGATTTTAGGAAGCAGGCTCCCACTCAGGATCCTACTGTTATCAAAGGCCAGCCTGTAGAGTGTGTGGAAAACTATAAGTATCTGGGCACCCTTATTGATTCTGATCTCAGTTTTAAAGAGAACTCTGAGATGGTTTGTAAAAAGGGTCACCAGCGTCTGTCCTGTCTTAGGAAGTTGGCCCGGTCTAACATCGATGCTACTATGCTGATTCTCTTTTACCGGGCTTTTATTGAACCTGTGTTGTCTTTTTGTATTGTGGCTTGGTATGGAAACCTGGCTCTGAGAGATAAAAACTCTCTCCAGCAGGTTGTGAAGTGGGCCGGCAGACTCATGGGTAAGCCCCAGCTCAGTCTGTCAGAGCTTTATACTACGCAGCTTCAGCGTAAGGTCAGCTTCATTCTTCTGGATTGTAAACACCCCTTGCATAAGGAATTCCAGCTCCATCGCTCTGGACGACGATACGTGGTTCCTAAAGGACGAACCAAGCGGTACAGGGACAGTTTTGTACCCACAGCGATTACACTGCTGAACAGGAGTGGCTTGGGAAATGGATTTACCCTTGCTCACCTCTGAGCACTTTAGGAAAGGAGGAGACAATAAGCACTTTGTTGTAGGCTGTAGTAGGTCATTGAGTGTGCTTGTTTTAGCTTGTTTAATGTGCAATGTGTTTTTATTTATTTATTTTTATTTTTCTTGGACTGCTGTAATCCCTTCTGCAAACAAATTTACCCTTGGGTACTAATAAAGAAACCTTGAACCTTGAAATTGTAAGATTACATATAACTTTCCTTATTACTTTCCAAAATTAAGACTATCATCATGTTTCAGTTTGAATTTGTGCATTGTACTTTTACTTCTACTTAAAAGTAGATTTGTAAGCAGCTATTTATAGCTAATAGTTTTACTTGAAAATACTTTTACTTTGGTGAATGTTTTTGTGCTCTTATTTGAAAAAAAAAAAAAAAGTGAAAGTAGACTACTTCCTGCACCGCTGCAAAATGGACAAGACAAAAACTAAACTTAACACAACAATGACAGAAGAGGAGTGGCCTGTGCTTTAGATTTATTTTTACTGTGAACAGAAAAGGAAAGGAAGCAGGAAGTGACAGCAGAGCAGAGGTTTGTTGGGACTAGAACAGGTAACACACCGTCAGAAAAAAGGGTATGGTTGGGTACATATCTGTTCTCTAAGGTACAACTCCTGGTGTTGTACCCTCAGTGGGTCATAGTTGAGCCATAAGATACTGATGTGTCCCTTTCTAGGCTGAGATGGTACATTTATGTTCCAAATGGTGGAAAGGTCCATATTTGTACCATTTTTCTCTCATGTAGGGTACAAACTGTGTCTAAGTTATGGAAGGCGCATTGATACTGTGTGAAAAGTCCCAGTGGAAGGACACAGTGCCGGATCACAGGTCTGTCTGCAGCAGCGGGAAATTCAACTGCGCTGCTTGAAAAATATGTAGAGCTATGTTAATGAGTAAGTTAAATAAATTCATTAGACTTTTGATACATAAAAATGTAAACTGGACAATTAGAAGGCGTGTGGGGAGGAAATTAAATAAGATCACAAATGTTAGCTTGCTAGTTAGCTACTTTTTAAAAATGGATGGGAAATATTTTCTAACTGTAGTTTTATTAACTTGAAATTATCTTGCTTTTCAGGGAATAATACTCAAGAGGCTGCAGATGGTAGGTTATTTCTGATGCTTTAAACTGGGCACCTTTCTTCATTAAACCGTTTAAAAAAGGCAGTATTTTAGCTCTGCTGCTAGGCGGGATTAGCAAATTAGCGCTAGCTACCTGCAAAATCCTAATTTTGAAAAAGTAGTATTTATCACATATTCCCTATCAAGTATTATTTACTTCTTTCATTAGTGGCTGGTTGATCTAAATCAGTGATTCTCAACTGTGGGTCGCGACGGACCGTTTTGGGTCGGGCGCGGGCCTTTGCCTGGGTAAAAGAAGCGGACTGTGCTGAGAGTTGTCCCCGAGGACTGATGCTCTCTGAGACCAGCGTGGAGTGAGGGGCGTGCGCTCTCCTGTTACTGAACTGGGCTCAGTTTAAGTCCGGGGCCTCTTTCTGTAAACCGCGGGGTCCTCGGGCGTCTGCGTCCCGCCGTGCAGACGAAAGCTCCAGGAAAGCAGCGAGCCCTCGGCGGAGCTGTGTCCGAGCTGACCGTCACTTAGCGGGGCTCGGGCTCACGGCCCCGCGGCCTCTAAGTCCGGGGCATTAGTTCCTGTAAACCCACGTCCGCCACTACTGTTACCTCTCCGCTCTGTTATAAACTGTAGGCCCGGGGCTACTTTCTGTAAACCCGCGGCGTCCTCGTGAGTCCCGCCGTTCGGCGTCAACTGAATCCTGAGGAGCGCGACCAGAGCTGAGGTGAGAGCTGCAGTGAGAGCTGCGGTGAGAGCTGCAGTGAGAGCTGCGGCCAGAGCTGCGGCCAGAGCTGCAGTGAGAGCTGCGGTGAGAGCTGCAGTGAGAGCTGCGGCCAGAGCTGCGGCCAGAGCTGCAGTGAGAGCTGCGGTGAGAGCTGCAGTGAGAGCTGCGGCCAGAGCTGCGGCCAGAGCTGCAGTGAGAGCTGCGGTGAGAGCTGCAGTGAGAGCTGCGGCCAGAGCTGCGGCCAGAGCTGCAGTGAGAGCTGCGGTGAGAGCTGCAGTGAGAGCTGCGGCCAGAGCTGCGGCCAGAGCTGCAGTGAGAGCTGCGGTGAGAGCTGCAGTGAGAGCTGCGGCCAGAGCTGCGGCCAGAGCTGCGGCCAGAGCTGCGGTGAGAGCTGCAGTGAGAGCTGCGGCCAGAGCTGCAGTGAGAGCTGCGGCCAGAGCTGCGGCCAGAGCTGCGGCCAGAGCTGCAGTGAGAGCTGCAGTGAGAGCTGCGGTGAGAGCTGCAGTGAGAGCTGCAGTGAGAGCTGCGGTGAGAGCTGCGGTGAGAGCTGCAGTGAGAGCTGCAGTGAGAGCTGTGGCGAGAGCTGCGGCCAGAGCTGCGGTGAGAGCTGCGGCCAGAGCTGTGGCGAGAGCTGTGGCGAGAGCTGCGGCCAGAGCTGCGGCCAGAGCTGCAGTGAGAGCTGCAGTGAGAGCTGCGGTGAGAGCTGCGGTGAGAGCTGCAGTGAGAGCTGCAGTGAGAGCTGCGGCCAGAGCTGCAGTGAGAGCTGCGGTCAGAGCTGCGGCCAGAGCTGCGGCCAGAGCTGCGGTGAGAGCTGCGGCCAGAGCTGTGGCGAGAGCTGTGGCGAGAGCTGCGGCCAGAGCTGCGGCCAGAGCTGCAGTGAGAGCTGCAGTGAGAGCTGCGGTGAGAGCTGCGGCCAGAGCTGCAGTGAGAGCTGTGGCGAGAGCTGCGGCCAGAGCTGCAGTGAGAGCTGCGGTGAGAGCTGCAGTGAGAGCTGCGGCCAGAGCTGCAGTGAGAGCTGCAGTGAGAGCTGCAGTGAGAGCTGCGGTGAGAGCTGCAGTGAGAGCTGCGGTGAGAGCTGCAGTGAGAGCTGCGGCCAGAGCTGCAGTGAGAGCTGCGGCCAGAGCTGCGGCCAGAGCTGCGGTGAGAGCTGCGGCCAGAGCTGTGGCGAGAGCTGCGGCCAGAGCTGCGGCCAGAGCTGCAGTGAGAGCTGCAGTGAGAGCTGCAGTGAGAGCTGCGGCCAGAGCTGCGGCCAGAGCTGCGGTGAGAGCTGCGGTCAGAGCTGCGGTCAGAGCTGCAGTGAGAGCTGCAGTGAGAGCTGCGGCCAGAGCTGCGGCCAGAGCTGCGGTGAGAGCTGCGGCCAGAGCTGCGGTGAGAGCTGCGGCCAGAGCTGCGGCCAGAGCTGCAGTGAGAGCTGCAGTGAGAGCTGCAGTGAGAGCTGCAGTGAGAGCTGCGGCCAGAGCTGCAGTGAGAGCTGCGGCCAGAGCTGCGGTGAGAGCTGCGGTCAGAGCTGCGGTCAGAGCTGCAGTGAGAGCTGCAGTGAGAGCTGCGGCCAGAGCTGCGGCCAGAGCTGCGGTGAGAGCTGCGGCCAGAGCTGCGGTGAGAGCTGCGGCCAGAGCTGCGGCCAGAGCTGCAGTGAGAGCTGCAGTGAGAGCTGCAGTGAGAGCTGCAGTGAGAGCTGCAGTGAGAGCTGCGGCCAGAGCTGCAGTGAGAGCTGCAGTGAGAGCTGCGGCCAGAGCTGCAGTGAGAGCTGCGGTCAGAGCTGCGGCCAGAGCTGCGGTGAGAGCTGCGGCCAGAGCTGCGGCCAGAGCTGCAGTGAGAGCTGCAGTGAGAGCTGCAGTGAGAGCTGCAGTGAGAGCTGCAGTGAGAGCTGCGGCCAGAGCTGCGGTGAGAGCTGCGGTGAGAGCTGCGGTGAGAGCTGCAGTGAGAGCTGCGGCCAGAGCTGCGGCCAGAGCTGCGGTGAGAGCTGCAGTGAGAGCTGCAGTGAGAGCTGCGGCCAGAGCTGCGGCCAGAGCTGCGGTGAGAGCTGCGGCCAGAGCTGCGGTGAGAGCTGCGGCCAGAGCTGCGGCCAGAGCTGCAGTGAGAGCTGCAGTGAGAGCTGCAGTGAGAGCTGCAGTGAGAGCTGCAGTGAGAGCTGCGGCCAGAGCTGCGGTGAGAGCTGCGGTGAGAGCTGCGGTCAGAGCTGCAGTGAGAGCTGCAGTGAGAGCTGCGGCCAGAGCTGCGGCCAGAGCTGCGGTGAGAGCTGCGGCCAGAGCTGCGGTGAGAGCTGCGGCCAGAGCTGCGGCCAGAGCTGCAGTGAGAGCTGCAGTGAGAGCTGCAGTGAGAGCTGCAGTGAGAGCTGCAGTGAGAGCTGCGGCCAGAGCTGCGGTGAGAGCTGCGGTGAGAGCTGCGGTGAGAGCTGCAGTGAGAGCTGCGGTCTCTCGGCGGAGCCATAGTGGGGCTGAGGAGTGCGGAGGGCGGCAGGAGGATGTAGTCACGCCCAGGCTTTCAGCACAAACCTGTGCACCTGCCGTTGCTATGGTTACGCCAACAGCAGGTATGGGACAGTGATTTAACTTCTGCTGGACTCAGGGCATTATTCTGAAGACTGATGCCTTCAGTGCTCCAATAAGTGACTTGTTTTAACAGAACATTTTCTGTCTTCAGCTGAAGCTACAAACGTTGTGTTGAGTTTTTGAAACTTCTCAGTAGTTTGTGCATGACACCACTGTTCAGGGTTAAAAAGGCAGACTGTAATAATCTGATAGTATTCTGCCTCAGGGTTAAACTTCTGAATGTTTTATTAATTAATTTGCTAACTTCAAAAATATTTAAAATATATTTATATATTTTTTTGTTTTAGTTTTTTTGTTGGGGACATTAGAGGGTAAT
Organism: Bostrychus sinensis; assembly: GCA_020698575.1. Lineage (NCBI taxonomy): Eukaryota > Metazoa > Chordata > Actinopteri > Gobiiformes > Eleotridae > Bostrychus > Bostrychus sinensis. Next base: position 179,844 of record CM036245.1, on the reverse strand, counting down.
GGTGGGTCCCAAAGCCAGAGCAGCTGAGAACCACTGATTTAATTTTATGTAGGCTTCAGTGTGTTTTGTGTGTGTTATAGCAGTAAACTGCAGGGACTAACTTAAGTTTAAAGTTGAACAACTTTGGGATACTGCTGTTTGTGTATGCAGTGTTGTTTTTTTTATGTTAGAAAAAAATGGTGTAAAGTTATAACACGACTGAGTGTTTAACTTTTGTTGTAGCCGCCCACCGTTAGCCACTGGCTACACCCGGGACTCAGAAGACCTGCAGGTTTATAAAGAAAGTTAGAATCACTAAAATAATTTTCCTGTCCTAATTTGCTTTTTACCCAGATGCAGTGATGATGTGATGATTGTTCTGACCTTGAAAAATGTGACTCCAGAAGTAAGGCAGGAGTCTCTTCAGAAACATTAAGGTATGTCTTCATTGTATTTGTGTAGTTAAGAGAAGAGTTAAATGTTAGAGACCAGCCATGAGATTTTTGGCCTCATAATTTTGTCTAACTCATTAGAAAATACATTAACCTCTGCAGGTTGGAGGGTTATGTTACTTTATGCTCTCTACTCTCTAAGTCTAAGCCACTTTTATTGCTTTAACAGTTTCAATTTTTTGTTCATTGGCAGCTCCCGAGCTTGTGCAACACTGTCTACAGATGTCATTCCAGAGTTTTCCAGACATCTACAGACCAAACATCTTTCACAGTTTTTAGGTTTGTATTTTAAAATTTAAAGTTGAAAAAGCCTGTGTTGACAGTTCATTTAATTCTAGATCACATAACATCCCATTAACACTGAAAAATCATATTCTATTGTTTTAGTTGTCCCACAGATTCAGAACAAGCTGTGAAGATGTTGATGTCAGATCCTTTTCCTCTGGGGACTTGAGGTGAAATAGTTAAGTAGTTCTGAAATACAATGAACAAACAATATGACATAACAAGCACAAATATTAATATTTTGAATCCAATATAAATGCACAGGAATTGTTGCTGTATAAATATATTTTGACACTTATTTTGTTTTTCCTTATTTTCTCAGTGCAAAAGTGCTGCATCTGGCAAACTGGAAGAGGCCAGTGTTCCATTACAACATGGTGATGAAGAGGCCAGTGTTCCATTACAACATGGTGATGAAGAGGCCAGTGTTCCATTACAACATGGTGATGAAGAGGCCAGTGTTCCATTACAACATGGTGATGAAGAGGAGAAGCTCTCATGGAGCATGGACCAGGTAACGAGGAAACTGCAGCTTATGTCACAGGAAACGCCAAATCATTAAAAGGATGGATTGTAATATAGCGTTGTATTTGCAGATATCATTTTGCCAAACTATCTTCAAGGAAAACATGGACGACTCTGTTCCACTGACAGTAGGTCTGAGGTAAAACTGTTTAATTTCCACAGCAGTGATGTTTAAAAGACATTTATCACTGCAGGGCAGTGCCAAATAGAAGAGTGTATTATTTTACACAATGTAGCTTGAAATCTTTGAGGTTTGAAATTTATTTGCTTTTTTCTGTGTATGTTTATTTTTTTACAGTGTGATCCTGTGAACACAACCCAACAACTCAACTGCATGGCTTCACCAACACAACTCCAGATGTAGTCAAAGAGGACGGCATCGTACTACAGACCATGAAAGCAGAGAAATGTCTCAACGTTAAACACAGAACGTCTCAGGAACTCTCTGCTGTTCCTGTGAAGGTAAACTGTCTCTGTGCTCAGTGATGAGGTTGTGCCCATGTGATGTCGAGCCATGGGCAAGGAAACAATGCTGTATCAGGTGATGTGTATATGTTATTATGAAAACATTATTAAAGATAATAATTGAATACCTTTGTCTTGGGAATCTTTAAACCAATGTTATGTATGTATTTAGAACTTGTATAAATAGTTCTTTAAAAGAACAATATTGTACCTTTTTTAAAAGGTACGTTTTTATGCTAATGATTATGTTAATTTAGTAAGGTACAGAATTGCCACTAAAAGGTACAAAAGTGGTCCCTATAAGGTACAAAACATGAGGAACATAATTGTTTCCTATATCAGGGGTACAAAGTGTGGACCTTTGAGGGCACTGCCCCAGTGACGAGCCATTAGACCCCTAGGGGTACAAATATTGACCTTCTTTTCTAACATTCAAACAGTGGTCCATGCTGCTGTGACTCCACTTTTAGACCCTAAAAATAAGAAGAATTTAAAGAAAATGTTTAAATGCTATTATTGTGTATTTGAAATAGATAATGTCAAATTTCTTGATTATTAAAAATCCAATAGTCTTACTTTAGCAGAAGAAAAACCACCCCTGTGCAGCAAATGGTTTGATCCATTCCTGCTGCTGTTGCTGCTCTCCCTCCTCCCCTCGTGCAGATGACTCCTCTGTTTCTCTCTGAGAGAAGTTAGGTACAGACTGTGGACGTTTGGGGCGCTTGTCAACAACGACATAAAAACAAAAAAAACTTTTTAACATCAACTGACTGCAATATTAGGCCATCTCAAGCCAAATAATCTGAACTAAAATAAGTTTGTTTGTGGGACAAAAATGTGAGTGAAGCCTGAGCTGAGTAGAGTTAGAAGACGTCAAAAGAGGATTTAATGACATTTACAGTCAGCAAAAGTTGCTAAACAGTGCTAACATTAAGGCTAAGAATAAAACATCAGAGAGTTGTCTTCAGTAATGAAATGAGAGGAGCAGCTCAGTCTGTGGTAAAGGCCTGGGCTGGTTTTTATCTCTAGGTCTAGGTTGCTTCACAAAAGGAAGGAAAACAGCCCATTTTTACTTTAATCTCCTTTAGATTCTTTTTGTGTGTTTGTGTGTGTGTGTGTGTATGTGTGTGTGTGTGTGTGTGTGTGTGTGTGTGTGTGTGTGTGTGTGTGTGTGTGTGTGAGTGTGTGAGTGTGTGTGAGTGTGTGTGAGTGTGTGTTTTTGTCAGTTGCATCATTTATAAGAAAGAACTGAGGTGACATGAAATTAGCTCAACTGTATTAATAACAAATATATGAATACATCCAAGTCTAACCTAAACTAAACCTTCTAGAGTTGTCTCTGAGTAGGTTTTATTGATTTTGTTCAATTTTTAACCATAGCACATTTGTCGAATTTAATTTTAAACTATAGTTATTAATAAAGTTATTTATTGTTCTCTGAGACATAAACTTACAACTCTCCAATAAAAAGTCTTATATAAAATAATATATTTTGTTCCAGCTCAGGCTGAGCAGCTCTAAAACTGAAACTCTACAATCATCTCTGAAAACGTTCCTCCCTCACTTAACGATGGGAGCAGGCTACACTCACTGCAGTCGCCCCACAAATACAAACGCTGTAACTCAGATCAGGCACAGAGACAAATCCAAATCACCAAGACCAGGACAATAACATCCTCCCACCTCCCTCAGTCGTCCCCTCTCCCTGTAGTGAGGCCTGAGACTAACTCAGCTCCCAGCTCACAGACCTCTGACCTGTTACACCTCCCCAACACTGAAGGAGCTGCTCTTCATACAATGCCCTGTTATCAATGGGAATCTAACATAATACATCACATGGACACTGCAAGGCTAAAGCTAACAGTCAGGAGAGTGAGCTGCAGAGGCTACAAGCTCAGGTCCTTGGGCTGCAGAGACAACAAATGAGTGAAATAAGAAAAGAGTAAGATCAGGACAAGCAGAAGGCAAAGACTCACAGCACAAACTGCATCCTGCTCCAGTTCTACAGCTCCTCAGTTCACAACTAACTTCACACAACAACACTGAGGGCCACTCAGGCAAAAAGGGGGTCATGGACGTAAGAGACAATCTGATAAAATCATGTGCTGCTCAGTCCTGAGGAGGGCGCTGTTGTGAGTTTTCCTGGTGGTCTCACAGTGAACTGTTCCAGGGGCCACTCTCTGCCAGACAAATGTTAATGACCCAACCTGAACCTGGGTCTGCTCTGGGCTACGGTGTTGGTTACTCCTGAATGTAGATCCTGATCCTCCTCCTGTGCTGACTGAACACTGGTTACCATGGATACAAGCTGATACATCTTTATAATCCACCAAAAGACTTTATACATTGGATATTTACAGATCTCCAGGATGATGACCCAAGATTATATTTATCATCTCTATCTTCAAACATAAACAATATGCTATTTAGCAATTTGTTTTACTTTCTACATAAATAATGCTGTATTAGGACTCACCAAATCATAGAATTTTACTGCTTCAAATTTGATAAATATTGGTTTAGATTGATTGTAAGCAGAATGGTTGATGATCCTTATGGTTTTTTTTTCTGTAAAATAAAAATTGTTTTTGTATTTGTTGCATAAGTGGCCCCCAAACTTCACCACAGCAGGTCATATCTGGTAGAACAAGAGAACAATATAGCATGTATAGTGTAGTTTTGTTTAAAATATACTTAATTTTAGAAAGGATTGCAGTTGTTTGTGATATTTTTGTTTGAATATGGGTTATGTGCTGTTTATGAGATAAATTTTCATCAATTATTACTCCACAACATTATTTTAATTTACTCTTTCTAAAACCACAAGTTAACATTAAATCCACATTATCTTTAATTTGTTCATTTTATTTGTGAAAATAAAATGTCCATGTTTATAGAGCAGATGTAAACTGTGCTGTAACTGGCCAGATGCATGCTGGGAAATAGACCAGAATAGTTTCCTGTTTGAGGCCCAAACTCTCCTCCAACAGTTGGCTCAGGTCCAGTTAACCTTGGAATGATCTCCTCTCTCTGTGATGATACAAAGTCTTCTGCTGGAATAAGACAAAAGTGGTCGAACCACTCTCTGGTGAATTAATAAAAAAAATAAAAATAAAAACCTGATCCCTTAAGGACAGCATCTTTTATAATTACTGGTAACACAAATTATAACATGGCCTTGAAAATGACAGTTATTATTCTCCTGGACAGTTGCTACTCAGAGTTTTCCTCATAAACATTCATTTTGGTTCATCCCTGGCCTGGCGCCCCCTGCTGCTCCTGCTGTGGACACACAGTTTGTCACAGCCACTAAAGTTCATCCAGGTCAATATTATGGAGTTATAAAAAATCATTAAAGAGTAACTCACCCCTACACCATTTTTTTTGAGCTGATCAGTTGTACAAACAGGGCTTTAGTGATACATCTCACTATTTATAGTCTTATGTTTGACTGTTTTGTAAAAAAAGGTCTAAATTCACATTTTGTAGTGAAAACCGTCAGAGTGCTGCCCTCCTAGGGTCAAACAGTGGGATTTCTGCTCAATAGTTCCAGATAGGCAACTGTGACGTAGTATTTGACCACTTTACCGCACCTGTGTTACCTCACTTGTGCCGAGTAGCTCCTCCCACGGCCCGTGCTCTCCACGCCCTCGCTGTCTCTCTCCCCCGCGCGCTCGTCCCAGTCCTGCTGTTGCCAGGTGTGGGTCTTTTTCCTAAACACGCCACTCAGCCCCGCATTTACCGTTCAGTCTCCTCCGCCCCCCTCCCCTCTCACGGCTGTGCTTCTACTGTCCCGTGTGTCAGCGCACAATAAGGCATAATGAGCCTGATCAATGACAGTATAGTACTTACAAATTAGCAGTGTTGGGAGTAACGCAGTTACAAAGTAACGAGATTACAATTGTCAGTAACGCAGGGGGTAACGCGTTACTTTTGAGCCCCCCAGTAAGTAATATTACAGTTACTAACAAAATACCCAATTAGTTACTTGCGTTACAGTCACTACAGTCACTTTCATTTACCTGCAGTTTACCGGAAGGACACGGAATGAAAATGCATTAAACGAATAGCGCTGATACGTTTTCTACTTTATTTTCATCCGTTCCCTTCTCTGCTCCTCTTTATGCGCGCAGCGGCCACTCGTCCTGTCCGCGCGCGTCGGGGCGCATGCAGCTGCTGCTGTCAGCGGGGACAGCGGGGAAAGAAGAGACGTGCACCGCTTTGGCGCTAACAACAAGTGCGTTTTAGCTTCAGTGTAGTGAAATAAAACTGTGTCCACAGGACTTGAACGCTGCACAGGAGCAGAGGCAGGTGAACCTAAAGGGCAGTATTTGCTGTGTCAGGCTGCACTGCTGCTGAAATGAATGCAGCTAAAAAAAACTTGAACGCCTGTATAAAATAACAGAGCTGGTCAGGGCAACGGTGAGGCTATAGGCTTCTTCTATTTAGAATTGGGTTCATTTGGGCTTCCTGTTAGGAAGTAATCCAAAAGGAAAGTAACTAAGTTACTTTCACGAGTCAGTAACCAAGTAAAGTAATATATTACTTTTCAAAAGAGTAACTAGTAATCTGTAACTAGTTACTTTTTTGAGTAACTAACCCAACACTGCAAATTAGTGACACTGGGGAGAGTTTTGACTCCACAGATGTGTTTTAAACTTGCCACGCTTTAAGTCACTTTTTGTTTGATGACAATCGATTTCTTACTCGCGGAGATTCGATCAAAAACAGCTCTCAGCTGAAATAATACCAGTAAATAAAGACGCGATCTGACGCACACACGTTACTGCGGCGGCGCACGACGCCTTTCTCACAATATTTCAACTGTGTTATTATAAAAGGAACATAAAACATCAGTCCAGACGTCCTGCATTTTTTTTCCCCCATTTCTGGGACTTGGCGCCCCCTGCTGTGGAGGAGGTCCATGAGGTCTCTGACAGCTGTCAGTCACAGGACCAGGCCTCGCTCCTCCCTCAGTTCTCCTCCTCTGTCTCTGCCAGGTCTCTGCCCACTTTTTGAGCAGTTTTCAATCTCTGGCAGTGGGCGGAGTCAGGCCTGGGCCAGGGGTGAGTTACTCTTTAAGTAGCCGTTCTGATGAGCCACTCCTCCTTTATCGTTTAAATTCCCCCAGTGGTCGTTTCTATCATAGCAGCCTCTCTCTGCTGTTATCACCCCTCCTTTCTCTGCTCTCAGCTGCTGCTCTCTCTGCACTGCTTTTTCTTTTCTTTTTTTTTTACTCTGTGACTCAAATGTTAGAATATAACTGAGTGTTGTAATAATAAGTAAGCATAAACAAATTGCAGAATAAAAGTAAATATAAGTAAATAAAATCAGAAACCACAAAGTATGATTATAATAAAGACTGTGTAGATAGTTGATAAATTGCAAGGTTACTCATAATTTCTTCATTACTTTCTAAAATTAACCTCATCACATCACTATATATAATAGAAGCTACAGAAGCTCACAAGCTTGGACACATTTTGAAAACAAAAACGACCTCATTATGATGACAAAAGTATGTAAATATTTTGTTATACAACATTTTGGAGATTGGTTGAGAGCAAATTACATTCTGTAAAGGTATTTGGCTAAAATCATTAACTTCATCAACATGAAAAGGGCTGTGTAATAAACTGAATTATAAATTGTACTTTTCATTGTGACCCAAAATAATTGTGATTATGATGTTTTCCATAATGGAGCAGCCCTAGTGGGATGCGTTGCCGTTAGCGCTGATGGTAACACCACAAACATCTGAATCTGTCTCCACATGAGATCTTCACTGGGAGAAGGACGGACTCCTCTCCAAACTCAAATAAGTGTCCATAGAAATGACCAAGACCATGAAATCTCTGACTACTACAGGTCAGGGACTAACTTGAGCCTAGTTCTCTCCCAACAGGTCCTGAACCTCCAGGATTCTCCTGACTCCACACTGAAAGAACCAAACCTGGTCCTGGGTAATGGTAAAGACTGTTAAAGACTGTTAAAGACTGTTAAAGACTGTTAAAGACTGTTAAAGACTGTTAAAGACTGGTAAAGACTGTTAAAGACTGTTAAAGACTGTTAAAGACTGGTAAAGACTGTTAAAGACTGGTAAAGACTGTTAAAGACTGGTAAAGACTGTAAAGACTGTTAAAGACTGTTAAAGACTGTTAAAGACTGTTAAAGACTGGTAAAGACTGTTAAAGACTGGTAAAGACTGTTAACGACTGTTAAAGACTGTTAAAGACTGGTAAAGACTGTTAAAGACTGGTAAAGACTGTTAAAGACTGGTAAAGACTGTAAAGACTGTTAAAGACTGTTAAAGACTGTTAAAGACTGTTAAAGACTGGTAAAGACTGTTAAAGACTGGTAAAGACTGTTAAAGACTGGTAAAGACTGTAAAGACTGTTAAAGACTGTTAAAGACTGTTAAAGACTGTTAAAGACTGGTAAAGACTGGTAAAGACTGTTAACGACTGTTAAAGACTGTTAAAGACTGGTAAAGACTGTTAAAGACTGGTAAAGACTGTTAAAGACTGTTAAAGACTGTTAAAGACTGGTAAAGACTGTTAAAGACTGTTAAAGACTGTTAAAGTCTGTTAAAGACTGGTAAAGACTGTTAAAGACTGTTAAAGACTGTTAAAGACTGGTAAAGACTGGTAAAGACTGTTAAAGACTGGTAAAGACTGTTAAAGACTGTTAAAGACTGTTAAAGACTGTTAAAGACTGTTAAAGACTGTTAAAGACTGTTAAAGACTGTTAAAGACTGTTAAAGACTGGTAAAGACTGTTAAAGACTGTTAAAGACTGTTAAAGACTGGTAAAGACTGGTAAAGACTGTTAAAGACTGGTAAAGACTGTTAAAGACTGTTAAAGACTGGTAAAGACTGTTAAAGACTGGTAAAGACTGGTAAAGACTGTTAAAGACTGGTAAAGACTGTTAAAGACTGTTAAAGACTGTTAAAGACTGTTAAAGACTGGTAAAGACTGTTAAAGACTGGTAAAGACTGTTAACGACTGTTAAAGACTGTTAAAGACTGGTAAAGACTGTTAAAGACTGGTAAAGACTGTTAAAGACTGTTAAAGACTGTTAAAGACTGTTAAAGACTGTTAAAGACTGGTAAAGACTGTTAAAGACTGTTAAAGACTGTTAAAGACTGGTAAAGACTGTTAAAGACTGTTAAAGACTGTTAAAGACTGGTAAAGACTGGTAAAGACTGTTAAAGACTGGTAAAGACTGTTAAAGACTGGTAAAGACTGTTAAAGACTGGTAAAGACTGTTAAAGACTGTTAAAGACTGTTAAAGACTGTTAAAGACTGGTAAAGACTGTTAAAGACTGGTAAAGACTGTTAACGACTGTTAAAGACTGTTAAAGACTGGTAAAGACTGTTAAAGACTGGTAAAGACTGTTAAAGACTGTTAAAGACTGTTAAAGACTGGTAAAGACTGTTAAAGACTGGTAAAGACTGGTAAAGACTGTTAAAGACTGGTAAAGACTGTTAAAGACTGGTAAAGACTGTTAAAGACTGTTAAAGACTGGTAAAGACTGGTAAAGACTGTTAAAGACTGGTAAAGACTGGTAAAGACTGTTAAAGACTGGTAAAGACTGTTAAAGACTGTTAAAGACTGTTAAAGACTGGTAAAGACTGTTAAAGACTGGTAAAGACTGGTAAAGACTGTTAAAGACTGTTAAAGACTGTTAAAGACTGTCAAAGACTGTTAAAGACTGTTAAAGACTGGTAAAGACTGTTAAAGACTGTTAAATGGACTGAACCCAAATGTTTAGGTCCATATAAGTTACTTAACAGCTGCTCAAAGCAGTTAGAGTTGAAAAGACAGACAAAAGTCAAAGAGCAAGTTGAGTCATTGGATCCATGTTACTCACTGTGTTAGGGCCCATCCTCCTGAACGCTCATTAGAACAGATTAGAACTGATTTGGCCTGACTCACTTAACCATGAGTGTTGCAGTACCGGGGTGCTCCATCAGAGGCACCATGCTAACTCTATTTCTGTTTACTATTCTGATTGTCCCACCCATTTTCTGGTACTTCGAATCAGGCCGACCTACCACTTCTCTTAACACTCATAACAGGACTAAAAGAGGAGCCCAAGGTCCGTTCTCATTGGTTTGGAATGCTACCACCTTTCTCAGATTCAGTGAAAAAAATAAATGGTACAATTGGCTTTCTACCACCGCACATTTGTATTTCCCAGGCCAACCATGCCTCGTGTGTGCACCTCCTTATCCAGAACCAGAATATTTAGTACCAATCCCCTTTTCTTATATTTCTGATTACTATAATTTCTGGAAATCCCACACTATCCAGCGCTATGATAAATACCTGGCCTCTCTCCACTGTACTGGGCATCCTCTGCACTCTGAATGGCTTATGGGCGCTCACTGTGTCGACGCCCCTTCTAGGCCCCTCCCACCTACTCATTGCTTAGCTTATATGGCCTCATCTCGCTATGCCAGGCCTAATCCCCCAGGTGGCCACATATATAGTGACCGCTGCGACCGCCTTTCTTGGCCATTTATGCCTGCAAATACAAAACCACCTAAATTCTCACAATTACCCACAGTGCCTTTAGAATGCATACAAAGAGCCCACACCAATAGATCTACTTTTGTGGGAAATCTCTCCACCACTCTATGTTATACTATCACTTTAGTTCGTGGAGCTGGCAGCCTTGTTCGCTTAAATGACTCCTCTGTGTGTGTAGTTGCTGGGGAGAATAGCACTGTTTGTCCCATCATTGACATGGGGCCCCTGACCACACAAGACTGAGCCATAGCTGACATGTGGTGGCTGTGCAGTTCTGCTGCTTTACTGGCCCTGCCCTGGCATTGGTCAGGCCGCTGTGCTAGAGTCATGTTTTCTACTGTCTTTTCTCTTATTTCTGACCTCTCTTCCACTTCTGCTTCCAAGTCCATGACCAGATCTAAAAGGTCTGTGATAGATGATATTGGCACTGACCCAGCTGATATTTACATTGATGCAATAGGGGCGTGCCCAATGAGCATAGACTTGCGAACCAAATTGCTGCCGGTTTTGAGTCTTTCTTTTGCCCATTATGCATTATTAATAAAAATGTGGACAGGATTAACTACATTCATTACAATGTTATGTATCAGGCCAATCTGACTAGAGCCGCTTTGCTCCTGTTGAAGCAAGAACTGCATGCTAACTCCCTAATGACCTACCAACATCGTACTGCCCTAGACATGCTTCTGGCTGAAAAACAAGGTGTGTGCTCTCTGTTTGGTGACCTTTGTTGTTCAGTTATACCCAACAACACTGGTCCGCTGGGTCCACTCCAAGTTATTTTAGACAAAATGAGGAACCACTCGGAGCAGATGCACGCTGCCTCTGGCATTGTTGACAACATAGAGGACTGGTTTACCAACAGCTTTGGTGCATGGGACGCTGTTATTATCTCCCTGCTCCCTGTCCTAGTCTTCTGTGGCTGCTGCTGTGTTCCTTTTGCACGAGCGCTGTGTGACTGCTGCTTTCTCTAAAGAACTGGCTGCTGCAAAACAAATGGCACTGTTGTCAGCTGTTCCTAACCCTCCCCCTGCTGCTTATTTCATTGTTGATTCTGACTCGGAGGCTGAAGGCGAGTACAGTTGTTCTGGTTAGTTTATTGTTTTTTGGGGCAATTGATGTTTTTCTTTTAAGGTTGGTTTAATCATATTCATGTGCGAGTACTGTGGATCTATATCAGTGTCTGTGGACGGTTGCTGGGGCAACAGAACCATGAGATTCTTTTTCCCATCTAGAAAGGTCAGAAGGTCACAGAACGTTGCTGCCCGATGGGTTTTTCGGTCTCATGCTGAATAGATCCACATGCTTATATTATTCTTATTTTATTTTTATTTTCATGTTGGCTTATTGCGGTCATGTAAGAGTGATGTATGGTATGAGGTTACAATGGCTCCAGATTACAGCAGATAATCTGTACATGGTTAGTTTAGATTACTCTTGGTTGTGTTTTGCTTTAGCAGAGCAGGTTATGGGTTTGTCTTTTGATTTGATTTTTTCTTTGTGGTTGTGTATTATGCTTTTTAGAGGTTTTGCTTTTTGTTTTTTATTTTTTTATTTTTATTTTTTATGTTTGTTTTCAGAGGTTGTTTCACACCATGTGATGTGGTGTGAAAAGGGGGAATTGTTGAATATTTCTACATAGCTTTGCGTATTACCACTAAACTATATTTTGATGTACTACTGCTAAGGTTAATAAACGATTCAATATTAGTAAGAATATTTTGATTCTAAAGGATGTTTTTCTCCTCTCAGAAGTACATTTGCAAAAGTGGACAATAATGAGCTGGTTACAAAGTTAGGAACCTCCAGGTTACAGGTGGGGCCCTGCCGCTGCAGGTGGGGCCCTGCTGCTGCAGGTGGGGCCCTGCCGCTGCGTGGGACGCTCCTGAAGATAACGAAGATTACCACCGCAGTAATGAGAACTCTGGCCTGGTCGAGGCACAGGAGTTTCTTGAAGAAAACATTTTAATGATCTGCAGAGATCGTCATACATTGTCATACAGAATATAAAAACTGTGACCACTCCTTTGTGGACGGCTGCTCACCCTCTGCCTTTCAGCGGGGCACAGCTGTTGTTACCTCACCTGTGTGATACTAAAATAAACTTCTGACTTGATTACACTTCTGAATCATCGTCCTCCTTGATGCTTACACCCAAAATGAACAAATCCTAATAATTGTAATGTATGTAATGTATCTCAGTAAGATTTATGAAAACAAGTAAAGGTACTTTTGGTTGAGTAAAGGTGTGGTGGATTTTTAGCTTGAGATACTTAACAAGGAGACTGTGTGTAGCTCAGTAAACGGATCATCAGGATTTTATTTAGGAGACCACCGTACAGAGGAGAGAGCAGAGTGTTGTGCTCTGGCAGCAGCAGTTTTTATCTCACACACAACCATACCACAAGATGAGATCACTCTCCCGAGTACCGAGCACTTTCCATCTAATCTATGCTCGATCACTGTGGTCGGACCGTTCTGTGTGCTAACACATGAACATGTGACTGCATATCAGTGTCAGATCATTGCCTCTGCACGGCACTTAGCTCAGACAACAAACAGCACAAGATGCATAAGATTTCCATTACAAGGAATAAATGAAAGCACAAAAACAAAGTTTGTTTTTAACTCAAAACAGGAGTTGTTTTAACATTGACATATTTCCACAAACTTCATGCTTCTAATTTGACATTGCTCTGTCATCATCAGTGACATAAAGAATATACAACTGAACATTTCTTTCTACAACTCCCATAACTCTGTAAGGATTCATCCAGACAGGGGAGTGGGGGTGAGGTAGGGGTCCAGGGGAGTGGGGGTGAGGTAGGGGTCCAGGGGAGTGGGGGTGAGGTAGGGGTCCAGGGGAGTGGGGGTGAGGTAGGGGTCCAGGGGAGTGGGGGTGAGGTCGGGGTCCAGGGGAGCGGGGGTGAGGTAGGGGTCCAGGGGAGTGGGGGTGAGGTAGGGGTCCAGGGGAGTGGGGGTGAGGTCGGGGTCCAGGGGAGTGGGGGTGAGGTCGGGGTCCAGGGGAGCGGGGGTGAGGTAGGGGTCCAGGGGAGTGGGGGTGAGGTAGGGGTCCAGGGGAGTGGGGGTGAGGTCGGGGTCCAGGGGAGCGGGGGTGAGGTAGGGGTCCAGGGGAGTGGGGGTGAGGTAGGGGTCCAGGGGAGCGGGGGTGAGGTAGGGGTCCAGGGGAGTGGGGGTGAGGTAGGGGTCCAGGGGAGTGGGGGTGAGGTAGGGGTCCAGGGGAGTGGGGGTGAGGTTGAGGGCCCACAGGTCGGGCAGGAGCACAGATGGGGTCAGCTAAGATCCAGTCGTCACTGGGACATCTGCCAGCAGCCAGGCATCTGAGAGAGGGACAACCTGTGAACAGCTATGAACTGATTAAAGATATAGAATTTTATATTATATATATATATATATATATATAATATTAGATAATATTATTGACAGTGATAGAAGAAGAGCAGCAGATGAAACCAGAGGTCAGAGGTCAGTGCACCATAATTATTCATTTATACAGTATTCATTTCTACATTTGTTCATTTGTTCTTTGATTTATTTTTCTTTATTTTTTTCTTTCCTCTTTTATTTATTGATGGATTTCTGTCACTGAAATGTGAACAAAGAGGCCATGAGCCGTCTGCCTGGTTATCTGGTTGCTGTAGGTTACGTTCACAAGGCTAATTTAAACTTTTTTGTGAAACAAAATGAAGTTTTAGGATAATTTCAGGCGAGAACTTTGTTACTCTACTGCCAAATATGGACTCCCGTTACCAAGATAGACTGTACTTAAGAATTTCGTGTGTGAAGAAAGTGTGTGGCAGCTCTCTCCGGTACTGCCCTCTAACTCTCCCCCCGCCGGGAGCAGCTGGGAGAAAATGAGTTAAATGTTGTGGTAAAGTGAAATATCTGGGTCCTCAGGGATGAGCTCTGTGATGGTGATGATGTTCAGAGACAGGATTGTAAATTGTATGCGCAGGTTAATATGTTGGCACGCAAATGTAGCATGTGTTGTGATAATGTTAAAACTGCTTTGTTTAAATCCTACTGCATACCCCTGTATACTGCCCCCTTGTGGTGCAGTTACAGTAAAGATAAGTGTAATAGGCTGCAGGTTGGATTTAATGATGCACTCTGACTCCTGCTGAAGGTTCCTTAGTGGACGAGTGGCAGTCAGCTGTTTGTGCAGAACGCTGTGATCTCCTTACTGGCTGTCATTAGAAATGTTGTTTATACATTTATTATGCAATTGTCAGACTCTAAAAGTGAAATTATTACAGTTTTAATAATGCCTAATGTGAGCAGTGTACGGTACAACTCTGAACTCTGGAGACAACACTCTCTTCTGTGTTGACTGGCTGCTGTTGTTGTTGTTGTTGTTGTTTTGTATTTATATGGATAAACTGTGAGTCTGAAATAAAGACTGATTGATATTCTGCAGCTCTGGAACATACAACAACAACACATCCTGATGTTTGTCCAGAAACTGTGTAAACTCCCCCAGGGCAGCAGGAGTATTGTTGTTGTTTATCTTACTACTTCACTGAAGTTCTTTTCTTGTACTAAGTTTATCTAAAAATATTTCAAAATACTCAAAGTTTTCCTCCTAAATCAAATCAAATCAGACTTTTCATACAGAATGTAGCACAAAGTGCTTCACAAAAAAATCAAACAATGAACAACACAGCTCCCAACCCACCCTCACCGTCCCACAGCGGACACGATTACAAATCATAAATAAAATTAAAACAGCTAAAATGTTTTAACTAAAAGCTGAACTAAAAAAGGTATGTTTTGATTTACTTTGAAAAACATGAACAGTTGCAGCGGCCCTCAGGGGCCCTCAGGGGCCCCCAGGACCCCAGGCCCTCAGGCCCTCAGGCCCTCAGGCCCCTCAGGCCCTCAGGGGCCCTCAGGGGCCCCCAGGACCCCAGGCCCTCAGGACCCCAGGCCCTCAGGCCCTCAGGCCCCTCAGGCCCCTCAGGTCTGGTGACACTGGCTTTTATAAAATATCAGTCTGCTGCAAAATCTCTGTGTGACCCTCACTAACCACACTGACACCAGTTTGTGCTGTTATTCAGGAAGTTTACTGCTGAGTTAAAGTCATTTCTAAAACCTACCTCCTGTCACCTGTGGCCTGTGAAACTACAAAATCTATTCCTCATTAAAACTATAACCAGCTACAAATATCATGACTCTTGTTAAATGGAGTGAATCAGTTTTTTCCATAGCTTTATTTGTCAGTGTGCCTCTGCTCAGCTGTGTAACAGTCTGATGGAGGACCACCATTACACAGTGGGGCCTGTGCTTTATGGAACTAAGTAAAGTCAAAGTTTCTGTTACTGTTAGTGCTCCTTTTAGTTGCCCCAAAAATGTGTGCACGTCTCTGCAAACATGAGATAAAACTGAATCAGATAAAACTGAACCAACTCAGTATCTGTGTGGTTAATAATTTTCCACAGGAAAGCGTTCAGTTTTAAAGAGAAACGTCACAGAGATGAACAGATAAGACTGAGCTAAGAGCAGAAACTCTCTTTAGACCAGACTTAGACCGAGTCCTGACCCAGACCGAGTCCTGACTGAGACCTGGACATGGCCCACAGAGCACTGGCGGTGTTTTTGTCCCTCTGCAGCTTCGGTAAGGACTAACTCTCTTCACTTTGTTTGTGCTGTTTGTGAGCTGATACTGAGAGACTGAGGAGAGCAGAGGAAAAGTCTGAGAAATCTGGATTAAACTGCTCTCTACATGAGAACTGTGTTTATGTTGTTATTATTATTGTTATATATATTTGAGAACAGGCCGCTGCCTTTGACTTATTCATTCATACTGAGAGAGTTTGTTTGTTATAAACCAGGACGACACAGATCTGCCTCAGCCTCAGACCAGGTCTTTAAACAGGATTTCTGCACGGCTCAACAACTTTAAGATTTTTTAAAACCACTGTTGAAAAAAAAGACCTATTTCATAAGCCTGTGTTGTGTGAAAATAAAATGTCCACGTTCATAGAGCAGATTTAAATTGTGCGTGACCATTTGCCTGTTGGTAAATAGGCCACAATCATTTCCCGTTCGAGGCCCAAGCTCCTCTCGAGCAGCAGACTCCGGTCTCCGTTAACCTTGAATTTATCTCAGCTCCCTCTGTGATGATACAAAGTCTTCTGCTGGAATAAGACAAATTGGCTAATTTCTGATAACATAAATTTTAATATGGCCTTGAAAATGACAGCTATTATTTGTCTATTATTCGACAGTTGCTACTCAAATGTTTACTTGTAAACATCCACAGTGGTTCCTCCCTGAGCTGCTCCTGCTGTGGACGCTGGGTTTGTCACGTCCACAGAGTTCATCCAGGTCATTATTATGGAATTATAAAAAATCATTAAGTAGTGGAAATTTACCCCCCATGACGTGTTATCAACTGAACCTGCCCCATTCTGATGAGCCACTCCTCCTTTGTAGTTTCCATCCCCCTGGTGGCAGTTTTTTTCATAGCAGCCTCTCTCTAAAACCTTATCACCCCTCCTCTCTCTGCTCTCAGGCTGTTACCCTCTCTGCACATTTTTTCCTTTTTTTCTCTGTGACTCAAATGTTAGACTATAACTGAGTGTTGTAATAATAAGTAAGCATAAACAAATTGCATAATAAAAGTAAATATAAGTAAATAAACTCAAAAACCACAAAGTATGATTGTAATAAAGACTGTGTATATAGTTGATAAATTACAAGGTTACTCATAACTTTCTTCATTACTTTCTAAAATTAACCTCATCACCTGCAGTGCACAATAAGCTGAGTCATAAATGTGGCCATGTAATTGTGATTATTGATGGCTGTGAGTGCTGCAAAGCATTTTGTTCTTGGTAAGAAAAAATCTGAGCTCTTGTATCAGCGACGGTAACACAACTTTGAGAATTTAAGCGGCCATTTTAGAAAAAGCTGTGAACGCAGGTATTTACATTAATCCTCTGGGCACCTTAAAAATTTACATACACTTGTTACCTTAGGGACCCGTTTGGGACCTCTCATAAAATAGCCATAAAAATGTGAAATATTATTTTTATTTTTTTTTACTTTTTTCACATGAAATCCTTTCTACTACTTCAGCCCTAACCATAGATATGAAGTTTATTTTCATTTATAATCATTTATATGTTTTTATGGCCTTTTTTCATCAAAAACCCAACTTTTTTGATGGCAAACCACAAAATATGCCCTATTATCCAAAAATGAGTCAATAATTAATAGCAACATCGGTTTTGATGCATTTTTATTTTTGGAGCAAAGACAGGTTTTGGTAAAAATCATAAAAAGCATTCAAACCCAATCTAAACTGCTGAGCCCGATAGTCCTTAATTAGTAGTACATTCCAGAGTAATTTTGTGTGAGTGGGTCACATGACTTAAAAGCTATTGAAAAAAAAACTAAACATTTTGTTGCAAAAGATTAATAAAAATCATAAAAGGCATTCAAACCCAATCTAAACTGCTGAGCAGGGGCTATATAATTATATTATATTTGTCACTATTGTAATATGATCCCATAAGAAAATGCTTTTGGATAATGTATATTTTATTTTTAGCGGCATCGTTGTGTAGAGTAATTTTTTGACAGTCCCTAAATATGAACGGAAAACAGCAGTTTTTCCCGGAGC
>CM036245.1:81956-159456 GCA_020698575.1 Bostrychus sinensis | reverse complement strand
TACACCTTAGAACAGAGGGGGTCATGGCATTTTAAACACCAACTAAAAAAAAATTATTCTGGCCAAGTTTCACACCAACAGCTTTTAAACTGACTGATTTATTGAGGATCAAAAAAGTAAAAACAGCACAAAGTACACGTTTGGACCCTAGGGTGCCCAGAGGGTTAAAAGTACCTGACATATTTAAGACCTAGTACTCCACATCTCAGGAAATTACTTATTAAGGCCTTAAATTCAGATTTTTAAATGATATTGATTAGGATCCAGCAGAAGCTGTGTAAAAGAGTTTTATACTGAAATCAGCTCTCTTCTGTTTTACTCTCAGCTCTAAACAACAACAGTACTCTTCACTCTGTTACCAGCTCAGATGAAGCGTCTCTGCTCTGAGTTTGTTCACTTTGGTAAAGCTGCTACTGGAAACTTCCTGCGTCTCTTTCAAAATACAAGCCTCCAGCCTTTCAGTGCATTCAGAGCTTTTATTGTGAAAAAGTAAGTCAGAGTAGAAATGGTTGGTGCTTCACTGAACTCAGATGGAACGGTTCAGACCAATATTCAGAACACACTGCAGATGAGATGGAGAATGCAGTCAAATAAATGGTTTAAATGTGCATTTTATTCAGAAATACAGGGTTTCTAAAATTCAAACCACAGAGATCAGACTGATGATAGAAAGTTTCATGTTTCTTCAGAACTGATAAAATCAGCCAGTGCTGGTTTATTGGTTTTAACAGCGGCCATTTTGTGGTTTCTTCTTGAACAGCGGCCATTTTGTGTTAAGCTGAGCCTGGTACAGAGAGTGACGCATCATGTGACCAACAGCAGCCATCTTATACCAATGACACAAATGTTCACCAAAAATATTAATGCTGTGGTCCTTTATTTGAAAACAGTTTACTTACACTGATCTTATGATACTGAGCCACAAACAGAGTCTCTTTTGGACCAAATCCCAGTTTTCTGTTCTGATTGTGTGTGTTTGTGTGTTTGTGTGTTTGTGTGTTTGTGTGTTTGTGTGTTTGTGTGTTTGTGTGCAGGGATCCTGGCTGCAGACTCCAGCTCCACAGGTGAACACACACTGCCTCTTCTCACTTCACTTTTGTTAAACTGTTGTATAAACTTGTGTTTGTATTTGACAAAGTGTTTTTCTCAGAGCACAGCAGCACCATTATAGATTTTCTGTGTTTACATTTGATAAAGAACTGAAATCTGTGTCCTACAAAGCAATGTTAGGATCATAAACCATGCAGGACATTTAACCTCAGTAATGGACGCTTTCTAAATGTAGAGCCCCAACCTAAAAGTGATGGACAACTCCAGTTTAAAGAAGCTTAACTTATGTTTGAATGAGAACATGAAAAGACAAAAAAATCTAAATAAACCGTTCAGAAAAACACTGTAGGGACTCTCACATTTAACTCAGACTTTAGGCTTTATTACTGTGTCTTCATCTCTGTCCACTTTTGTAAAACTGTACTGTTTATGAGGAGGTCCTGTAGGGGGCGCCACATCCTAATGTCACCCAGGGCACAGGACATGACTCCAACAGTGTAAATGTTCAAGTTTATTTATACAGCACATTTAACAACTCTTGTGGCCCAAAGTGCTGTACTAATCTTTAAGACAGTAAACAAAAATAATATAAAGTTAAAAACAAATAACAGCAAAACAATCAAAACAATAGCACAACATCAAATTAAAACCAAATAATTAAGTCTAAAAGTCCTGCTCAGCTTCTGTTAAAGTCCAATGAGAAAAGGCGCGTGTTTAAAAGAGATTTACAGTGCTCAGTGACTCTGATCTGACACAGGAGCAAACTGTTCCAACGTCTGGGCCCTGACACTGAAAATCTCAGTCTCCTCTGCTTCTGAGTTTAGTCCTGGGACGTCCAGAAGCAGCTGAGAGGAGGACCTCATGGTTCTGGCAGGGACAGGAAGAGACAGAACTTCAGACAAATACAGTGGAGCCAGACCAGAAAGGGAAGAAGCAGCATTTTAACAGGAAGCCAGTACTGGAAGAACAGACGGCAGCGGCATTTTGGACCAGCTGTAGTCGGTACAAAGAGGCCTGGTCTAAACCATAATACAGTGAATGCAACAGCCTAGGCATGTTGTTATGAACGTGTGAATTACTCTTTCACAATCTTTAATTGGAAGGTATGGCTTCACTTTAGCAAGGAGCCTCAGCTGTCTTTACAACTTTCCTGACTTGTTTGTTCATTTTAAAGGAAGAATCTAAAATTACCCCTAGATTTTTCTCAAAGGGCCGGCAAAAAGATGATCAAACTCTGAGTCACCAGACAACACAATTTCACTTTTGTTCTCATTAAGATGAAGAAAATGTAGAGCCATCCAGTCTTTAATGTCTCTGAGACTGTGAGAGTGCGTCACTCTGCAAGGCTGATCTGACAGTATCTGACAATATCTGACAATATCTGACAGTATCTGATAGTATCTGACAGTATCTGACAGTATCTGATAGTATCTGACAGTATCTGATAGTATCTGACAGTATCTGAAAGTATCTGACAGTATCTGACAGTATCTGATAGTATCTGACAGTATCTGACAGTATCTGACAGTATCTGACAGTATCTGACAGTATCTGAAAGTATCTGACAGTATCTGACAGTATCTGATAGTATCTGACAGTATCTGATAGTATCTGACAGTATCTGAAAGTATCTGACAGTATCTGACAGTATCTGACAGTATCTGATAGTATCTGACAGTATCTGATAGTATCTGACAGTATCTGACAGTATCTGACAGTATCTGAAAGTATCTGACAGTATCTGACAGTATCTGACAGTATCTGACAGTATTTGAAAGTATCTGACAGTATCTGACAGTATCTGATAGTATCTGACAGTATCTGAAAGTATCTGAAAGTATCTGATAGTATCTGACAGTATCTGACAGTATCTGAAAGTATCTGACAGTATTTGAAAGTATCTGACAGTATCTGACAGTATCTGACAGTATCTGACAGTATCTGACAGTATCTGACAGTATCTGAAAGTATCTGAAAGTATCTGACAGTATCTGACAGTATCTGATAGCATCTGACAGTATCTGAAAGTATCTGATAGTATCTGAAAGTATCTGACAGTATCTGACAGTATCTGAAAGTATCTGAAAGTATCTGACAGTATCTGAAAGTATCTGACAGTATCTGACAGTATCTGAAAGTATCTGAAAGTATCTGAAAGTATCTGATAGTATCTGACAGTATCTGACAGTATCTGACAGTATCTGAAAGTATCTGAAAGTATCTGATAGTATCTGAAAGTATCTGACAGTATCTGACAATATCTGACAGTATCTGAAAGTATCTGAAAGTATCTGAAAGTATCTGATAGTATCTGAAAGTATCTGACAGTATCTGACAGTATCTGAAAGTATCTGAAAGTATCTGATAGTATCTGAAAGTATCTGACAGTATCTGAAAGTATCTGAAAGTATCTGATAGTATCTGAAAGTATCTGACAGTATCTGACAGTATCTGAAAGTATCTGAAAGTATCTGATAGTATCTGAAAGTATCTGACAGTATCTGACAGTATCTGAAAGTATCTGACAGTATCTGAAAGTATCTGACAGTATCTGACAGTATCTGAAAGTATCTGACAGTATCTGAAAGTATCTGATAGTATCTGAAAGTATCTGACAGTATCTGACAGTATCTGAAAGTATCTGAAAGTATCTGATAGTATCTGAAAGTATCTGACAGTATCTGACAGTATCTGAAAGTATCTGATAGTATCTGAAAGTATCTGACAGTATCTGACAGTATCTGAAAGTATCTGAAAGTATCTGAAAGTATCTGATAGTATCTGAAAGTATCTGACAGTATCTGAAAGTATCTGATAGTATCTGACAGTATCTGACAGTATCTGACAGTATCTGACAGTATCTGACAGTATCTGACAGTATCTGACAGTATCTGAAAGTATCTGATAGTATCTGAAAGTATCTGACAGTATCTGAAAGTATCTGATAGTATCTGAAAGTATCTGACAGTATCTGACAGTATCTGAAAGTATCTGAAAGTATCTGATAGTATCTGAAAGTATCTGACAGTATCTGACAGTATCTGAAAGTATCTGATAGTATCTGAAAGTATCTGACAGTATCTGACAGTATCTGAAAGTATCTGAAAGTATCTGAAAGTATCTGATAGTATCTGAAAGTATCTGACAGTATCTGAAAGTATCTGATAGTATCTGACAGTATCTGATAGTATCTGACAGTATCTGACAGTATCTGACAGTATCTGAAAGTATCTGAAAGTATCTGACAGTATCTGACAGTATCTGAAAGTATCTGAAAGTATCTGACAGTATCTGACAGTATCTGAAAGTATCTGACAGTATCTGACAGTATCTGACAGTATCTGACAGTATCTGAAAGTATCTGAAAGTATCTGACAGTATCTGACAGTATCTGATAGCATCTGACAGTATCTGACAGTATCTGACAGTATCTGATAGTATCTGATAGTATCTGAAAGTATCTGACAGTATCTGACAGTATCTGATAGCATCTGACAGTATCTGACAGTATCTGACAGTATCTGAAAGTATCTGATAGTATCTGACAGTATCTGAAAGTATCTGATAGTATCTGACAGTATCTGATAGTATCTGACAGTATCTGAAAGTATCTGATAGTATCTGACAGTATCTGATAGTATCTGACAGTATCTGACAGTATCTGACAGTATCTGACAGTATCTGAAAGTATCTGATAGTATCTGAAAGTATCTGACAGTATCTGACAGTATCTGAAAGTATCTGAAAGTATCTGACAGTATCTGACAGTATCTGAAAGTATCTGACAGTATCTGACAGTATCTGAAAGTATCTGAAAGTATCTGACAGTATCTGACAGTATCTGACAGTATCTGACAGTATCTGATAGTATCTGATAGTATCTGATAGTATCTGATAGTATCTGACAGTATCTGACAGTATCTGACAGTATCTGAAAGTATCTGATAGTATCTGATAGTATCTGAAAGTATCTGACAGTATCTGACAGTATCTGAAAGTATCTGAAAGTATCTGACAGTATCTGACAGTATCTGATAGCATCTGACAGTATCTGACAGTATCTGACAGTATCTGACAGTATCTGATAGTATCTGATAGTATCTGATAGTATCTGATAGTATCTGACAGTATCTGACAGTATCTGATAGTATCTGACAGTATCTGACAGTATCTGATAGTATCTGACAGTATCTGAAAGTATCTGATAGTATCTGATAGTATCTGACAGTATCTGACAGTATCTGACAGTATCTGAAAGTATCTGATAGTATCTGATAGTATCTGATAGTATCTGACAGTATCTGACAGTATCTGACAGTATCTGAAAGTATCTGATAGTATCTGATAGTATCTGAAAGTATCTGACAGTATCTGACAGTATCTGAAAGTATCTGAAAGTATCTGACAGTATCTGACAGTATCTGATAGCATCTGACAGTATCTGACAGTATCTGACAGTATCTGATAGTATCTGATAGTATCTGATAGTATCTGATAGTATCTGATAGTATCTGATAGTATCTGACAGTATCTGATAGTATCTGATAGTATCTGACAGTATCTGACAGTATCTGATAGTATCTGACAGTATCTGACAGTATCTGATAGTATCTGACAGTATCTGAAAGTATCTGATAGTATCTGATAGTATCTGATAGTATCTGACAGTATCTGACAGTATCTGACAGTATCTGAAAGTATCTGATAGTATCTGATAGTATCTGATAGTATCTGACAGTATCTGACAGTATCTGAAAGTATCTGAAAGTATCTGATAGTATCTGATAGTATCTGAAAGTATCTGATAGTATCTGATAGTATCTGACAGTATCTGACAGTATCTGATAGTATCTGATAGTATCTGATAGTATCTGACAGTATCTGACAGTATCTGACAGTATCTGATAGTATCTGATAGTATCTGACAGTATCTGACAGTATCTGACAGTATCTGATAGTATCTGATAGTATCTGACAGTATCTGACAGTATCTGAAAGTATCTGATAGTATCTGATAGTATCTGATAGTATCTGACAGTATCTGACAGTATCTGAAAGTATCTGATAGTATCTGATAGTATCTGATAGTATCTGACAGTATCTGAAAGTATCTGACAGTATCTGATAGTATCTGACAGTATCTGATAGTATCTGATAGTATCTGATAGTATCTGATAGTATCTGATAGTATCTGATAGTATCTGACAGTATCTGAAAGTATCTGACAGTATCTGATAGTATCTGACAGTATCTGATAGTATCTGATAGTATCTGATAGTATCTGATAGTATCTGACAGTATGTGATAGTATCTGATAGTATCTGATAGTATCTGACAGTATCTGACAGTATCTGATAGTATCTGATAGTATCTGACAGTATCTGATAGTATCTGATAGTATCTGACAGTATCTGACAGTATGTGATAGTATCTGACAGTATCTGACAGTATCTGACAGTATGTGATAGTATCTGATAGTATCTGATAGTATCTGACAGTATCTGACAGTATCTGATAGTATCTGATAGTATCTGACAGTATCTGACAGTATCTGACAGTATCTGACAGTATCTGACAGTATCTGATAGTATCTGACAGTATCTGATAGTATCTGACAGTATCTGACAGTATCTGACAGTATCTGAAAGTATCTGATAGTATCTGATAGTATCTGATAGTATCTGACAGTATGTGACAGTATCTGATAGTATCTGATAGTATCTGATAGTATCTGATAGTATCTGATAGTATCTGACAGTATCTGACAGTATCTGATAGTATCTGATAGTATCTGATAGTATCTGACAGTATCTGACAGTATCTGATAGTATCTGATAGTATCTGACAGTATCTGACAGTATCTGATAGCATCTGATAGTATCTGACAGTATCTGACAGTATCTGATAGCATCTGACAGTATCTGACAGTATCTGATAGTATCTGATAGTATCTGAAAGTATCTGATAGTATCTGATAGTATCTGACAGTATCTGACAGTATCGGACAGTATCTGATAGCATCTGATAGTATCTGAAAGTATCTGATAGTATCTGATAGTATCTGACAGTATCTGACAGTATCTGACAGTATCTGATAGCATCTGATAGTATCTGAAAGTATCTGATAGTATCTGATAGTATCTGATAGTATCTGATAGTATCTGATAGTATCTGAAAGTATCTGATAGTATCTGATAGTATCTGACAGTATCTGACAGTATCTGATAGCATCTGATAGTATCTGAAAGTATCTGATAGTATCTGATAGTATCTGATAGTATCGGACAGTATCTGATAGTATCTGAAAGTATCTGATAGTATCTGATAGTATCTGACAGTATCTGACAGTATCTGATAGCATCTGATAGTATCTGAAAGTATCTGATAGTATCTGATAGTATCTGATAGTATCTGACAGTATCTGACAGTATCGGACAGTATCTGATAGCATCTGATAGTATCTGAAAGTATCTGACAGTAGCTGATAGTATCTGATAGTATCTGACAGTATCTGAAAGTATCTGATAGTATCTGATAGTATCTGATAGTATCTGACAGTATCTGAAAGTATCTGACAGTATCTGACAGTATCTGACAGTATCTGATAGTATCTGAAAGTATCTGAAAGTATCTGACAGTAGCTGATAGTATCTGATAGTATCTGACAGTATCTGAAAGTATCTGATAGTATCTGATAGTATCTGATAGTATCTGACAGTATCTGAAAGTATCTGACAGTATCTGACAGTATCTGACAGTATCTGAAAGTATCTGATAGTATCTGATAGTATCTGATAGTATCTGACAGTATCTGAAAGTATCTGACAGTATCTGATAGTATCTGATAGTATCTGACAGTATCTGACAGTATCTGACAGTATCTGACAGTATCTGATAGTATCTGAAAGTATCTGAAAGTATCTGACAGTATCTGGCAGTATCTGACAGTATCTGGCAGTATTTGACAGTATCTGACAGTATCTGACAGTATCTGATAGTATCTGATAGTATCTGATAGTATCTGGCAGTATCTGATAGTATCTGATAGTATCTGATAGTATCTGATAGTATCTGATAGTATCTGGCAGTATCTGACAGTATCTGACAGTATCTGATAGTATCTGATAGTATCTGATAGTATCTGATAGTATCTGGCAGTATCTGACAGTATCTGACAGTATCTGGCAGTATCTGACAGTATCTGATAGTATCTGATAGTATCTGATAGTATCTGGCAGTATCTGATAGTATCTGATAGTATCTGATAGTATCTGGCAGTATCTGATAGTATCTGATAGTATCTGATAGTATCTGATAGTATCTGGCAGTATCTGACAGTATCTGGCAGTATCTGACAGTATCTGAAAGTATCTGATAGTATCTGATAGTATCTGGCAGTATCTGATAGTATCTGATAGTATCTGATAGTATCTGATAGTATCTGATAGTATCTGACAGTATCTGATAGTATCTGACAGTATCTGACAGTATCTGAAAGTATCTGACAGTATCTGATAGTGTCTGACAGTATCTGACAGTATCTGACAGTATCTGATAGTATCTGATAGTATCTGACAGTATCTGATAGTATCTGACAGTATCTGACAGTATCTGAAAGTATCTGACAGTATCTGATAGTATCTGACAGTATCTGACAGTATCTGATAGTATCTGACAGTATCTGACAGTATCTGACAGTATCTGATAGTATCTGACAGTATCTGATAGTATCTGATAGTATCTGACAGTATCTGACAGTATCTGACAGTATCTGATAGTATCTGACAGTATCTGATAGTATCTGAAAGTATCTGACAGTATCTGATAGTATCTGACAGTATCTGATAGTATCTGATAGTATCTGACAGTATCTGATAGTATCTGACAGTATCTGACAGTATCTGAAAGTATCTGATAGTATCTGATAGTATCTGATAGTATCTGACAGTATCTGATAGTATCTGATAGTATCTGACAGTATCTGAAAGTATCTGACAGTATCTGAAAGTATCTGATAGTATCTGATAGTATCTGACAGTATCTGACAGTATCTGACAGTATCTGACAGTATCTGACAGTATCTGACAGTATTTGAAAGTATCTGATAGTATCTGACAGTATTTGAAAGTATCTGACAGTATCTGACAGTATCTGATAGTATCTGAAAGTATCTGACAGTATCTGACAGTATCTGACAGTATCTGATAGTATCTGATAGTATCTGATAGTATCTGACAGTATCTGACAGTATCTGAAAGTATCTGATAGTATCTGAAAGTATCTGACAGTATCTGACAGTATCTGACAGTATCTGACAGTATCTGATAGTATCTGAAAGTATCTGACAGTATCTGACAGTATCTGACAGTATCTGACTGTATCTGAATGTATCTGACAGTATCTGATAGTATCTGACAGTATTTGAAAGTATCTGACAGTATCTGATAGTATCTGACAGTATTTGAAAGTATCTGACAGTATCTGACAGTATCTGACAGTATCTGATAGTATCTGACAGTATCTGACAGTATCTGACAGTATCTGACAGTATCTGATAGTATCTGACAGTATTTGAAAGTATCTGACAGTATCTGACAGTATCTGATAGTATCTGACAGTATTTGAAAGTATCTGACAGTATCTGACAGTATCTGGAAGTATCTGACAGTATCTGACAGTATCTGACAGTATCTGACAGTATTTGAAAGTATCTGACAGTATCTGACAGTATCTGATAGTATCTGACAGTATTTGAAAGTATCTGACAGTATCTGACAGTATCTGGAAGTATCTGACAGTATCTGACAGTATCTGACAGTATCTGATAGTATCTGACAGTATCTGACAGTATCTGATAGTATCTGACAGTATTTGATAGTATCTGACAGTATCTGAAAGTATCTGACAGTATCTGACAGTATCTGACAGTATCTGATAGTATCTGACAGTATCTGACAGTATCTGATAGTATCTGACAGTATTTGATAGTATCTGACAGTATCTGACAGTATCTGACAGTATCTGATAGTATCTGACAGTATCTGACAGTATCTGACAGTATCTGACAGTATCTGACAGTATCTGATAGTATCTGACAGTATTTGATAGTATCTGACAGTATCTGAAAGTATCTGACAGTATCTGACAGTATCTGACAGTATCTGACAGTATCTGATAGTATCTGACAGTATTTGATAGTATCTGACAGTATCTGAAAGTATCTGACAGTATCTGACAGTATCTGACAGTATCTGATAGTATCTGACAGTATCTGACAGTATCTGATAGTATCTGACAGTATTTGATAGTATCTGACAGTATCTGACAGTATCTGACAGTATCTGATAGTATCTGACAGTATCTGACAGTATCTGACAGTATCTGACAGTATCTGACAGTATCTGATAGTATCTGACAGTATTTGATAGTATCTGACAGTATCTGAAAGTATCTGACAGTATCTGACAGTATCTGACAGTATCTGATAGTATCTGACAGTATCTGACAGTATCTGATAGTATCTGACAGTATCTGACAGTATCTGACAGTATCTGACAGTATCTGACAGTATCTGACAGTATCTGACAGTATCTGATAGTGTCTGACAGTATTTGAAAGTATCTGACAGTATCTGACAGTATCTGACAGTATTTGATAGTATCTGACAGTATCTGAAAGTATCTGATAGTATCTGACAGTATCTGACAGTATTTGATAGTATCTGACAGTATCTGAAAGTATCTGACAGTATCTGACAGTATCTGACAGTATCTGACAGTATCTGATAGTATCTGACAGTATTTGATAGTATCTGACAGTATCTGAAAGTATCTGACAGTATCTGACAGTATCTGACAGTATCTGATAGTATCTGACAGTATCTGACAGTATCTGATAGTATCTGACAGTATTTGATAGTATCTGACAGTATCTGACAGTATCTGACAGTATCTGATAGTATCTGATAGTATCTGACAGTATCTGATAGTATCTGACAGTATCTGACAGTATCTGACAGTATCTGACAGTATCTGACAGTATCTGATAGTATCTGACAGTATTTGATAGTATCTGACAGTATCTGACAGTATCTGACAGTATCTGATAGTATCTGATAGTATCTGACAGTATCTGATAGTATCTGACAGTATCTGACAGTATCTGACAGTATCTGACAGTATCTGACAGTATCTGAAAGTATCTGACAGTATCTGACAGTATCTGACAGTATCTGATAGTATCTGACAGTATCTGACAGTATCTGACAGTATCTGACAGTATCTGACAGTATCTGACAGTATCTGACAGTATCTGATAGTGTCTGACAGTATTTGAAAGTATCTGACAGTATCTGACAGTATCTGACAGTATTTGATAGTATCTGACAGTATCTGAAAGTATCTGATAGTATCTGACAGTATCTGACAGTATTTGATAGTATCTGACAGTATCTGACAGTATCTGACAGTATCTGATAGTATCTGACAGTATCTGATAGTATCTGACAGTATCTGACAGTATCTGACAGTATCTGACAGTATCTGACAGTATTTGATAGTATCTGACAGTATTTGAAAGTATCTGACAGTATCTGACAGTATCTGATAGTATCTGACAGTATCTGACAGTATCTGACAGTATCTGACAGTATCTGACAGTATTTGATAGTATCTGACAGTATTTGAAAGTATCTGACAGTATCTGACAGTATCTGACAGTATCTGATAGTATCTGACAGTATCTGACAGTATCTGACAGTATCTGATAGTATCTGACAGTATCTGACAGTATCTGACAGTATCTGACAGTATCTGACAGTATTTGATAGTATCTGACAGTATTTGAAAGTATCTGACAGTATCTGACAGTATCTGATAGTATCTGACAGTATTTGAAAGTATCTGACAGTATCTGACAGTATCTGACAGTATCTGACAGTATCTGACAGTATCTGACAGTATTTGATAGTATCTGACAGTATCTGAAAGTATCTGACAGTATCTGACAGTATCTGACAGTATCTGACAGTATCTGATAGTATCTGACAGTATTTGATAGTATCTGACAGTATCTGAAAGTATCTGACAGTATCTGACAGTATCTGACAGTATCTGATAGTATCTGACAGTATCTGACAGTATCTGACAGTATCTGACAGTATCTGATAGTATCTGACAGTATTTGATAGTATCTGACAGTATCTGACAGTATCTGATAGTATCTGACAGTATCTGACAGTATCTGACAGTATCTGACAGTATCTGACAGTATCTGACAGTATCTGATAGTATCTGACAGTATCTGACAGTATCTGATAGTATTTGATAGTATCTGACAGTATCTGAAAGTATCTGACAGTATCTGACAGTATCTGATAGTGTCTGACAGTATCTGACAGTATCTGACAGTATCTGACAGTATCTGATAGTATCTGACAGTATTTGATAGTATCTGACAGTATCTGAAAGTATCTGACAGTATCTGACAGTATCTGACAGTATCTGACAGTATCTGACAGTATCTGATAGTATCTGACAGTATCTGACAGTATTTGATAGTATCTGACAGTATCTGAAAGTATCTGACAGTATCTGACAGTATCTGACAGTATCTGACAGTATCTGACAGTATCTGACAGTATCTGATAGTATCTGACAGTATCTGACAGTATTTGATAGTATCTGACAGTATCTGACAGTATCTGACAGTATCTGACAGTATCTGACAGTATCTGACAGTATCTGACAGTATCTGACAGTATTTGAAAGTATCTGACAGTATCTGACAGTATCTTACAGTATCTGAAAGTATCTGATAGTATCTGACAGTATTTGAAAGTATCTGACAGTATCTGATAGTATCTGACAGTATCTGAAAGTATCTGACAGTATCTGACAGTATCTGACAGTATCTGACAGTATCTGATAGTATCTGACAGTATCTGACAGTATCTGATAGTATCTGACAGTATCTGACAGTACTTGAAAGTATCTGACAGTATCTGACAGTATCTGACAATATCTGACAGTATTTGAAAGTATCTGATAGTATCTGACAGTATCTGACAGTATCTGACAGTATCTGATAGTATCTGACAGTATTTGAAAGTATCTGACAGTATCTGATAGTATCTGACAGTATCTGAAAGTATCTGACAGTATCTGACAGTATCTGACAGTATCTGACAGTATCTGACAGTATCTGACAGTATCTGACAGTACTTGAAAGTATCTGACAGTATCTGACAGTATCTGACAATATCTGACAGTAGTTGAAAGTATCTGATAGTATCTGACAGTATTTGAAAGTATCTGACAGTATCTGACAGTATCTGAAAGTATCTGACAGTATCTGACAGTATCTGAAAGTATCTGACAGTATCTGACAGTATCTGACAGTATCTGACAGTATCTGACAGTATTTGATAGTATCTGATAGTATCTGACAGTATCTGACAGTACTTGAAAGTATCTGACAGTATCTGACAGTATCTGACAATATCTGACAGTAGTTGAAAGTATCTGATAGTATCTGACAGTATCTGACAGTACTTGAAAGTATCTGACAGTATCTGACAGTATCTGACAATATCTGACAGTAGTTGAAAGTATCTGATAGTATCTGACAGTATTTGAAAGTATCTGACAGTATCTGATAGTATCTGACAATATCTGACAGTATCTGACAGTATTTGAAAGTATCTGATAGTATCTGACAGTATTTGAAAGTATCTGACAGTATCTGATAGTATCTGACAGTATTTGAAAGTATCTGACAGTATCTGACAGTATCTGACAGTATCTGACAGTATCTGAGAGTATTTGACAGTATCTGACAGTATCTGAGAGTATTTGACAGTATCTGACAGTATTTGAAAGTATCTGATAGTATCTGACAGTATTTGAAAGTATCTGACAGTATCTGATAGTATCTGACAATATCTGACAGTATCTGACAGTATTTGAAAGTATCTGATAGTATCTGACAGTATTTGAAAGTATCTGACAGTATCTGATAGTATCTGACAGTATTTGAAAGTATCTGACAGTATCTGACAGTATCTGACAGTATCTGACAGTATCTGACAGTATCTGACAGTATCTGACAGTATCTGAGAGTATTTGACAGTATCTGACAGTATTTGAAAGTATCTGATAGTATCTGACAGTATCTGATAGTATCTGACAGTATCTGACAGTATCTGATAGTATCTGACAGTATTTGATAGTATCTGACAGTATCTGACAGTATCTGACAGTATCTGACAGTATCTGACAGTATCTGACAGTATCTGACAGTATCTGATAGTATCTGACAGTATTTGAAAGTATCTGACAGTATCTGACAGTATCTGACAGTATCTGACAGTATCTGACAGTATCTGACAGTATCTGACAGTATCTGATAGTATCTGACAGTATCTGATAGTATCTGAAAGTATCTGACAGTATCTGACAGTATCTGATAGTGTCTGACAGTATCTGACAGTATCTGACAGTATCTGACAGTATCTGATAGTATCTGACAGTATTTGAAAGTATCTGACAGTATCTGACAGTATCTGACAGTATCTGACAGTATCTGACAGTATCTGATAGTGTCTGACAGTATCTGACAGTATCTGACAGTATCTGACAGTATCTGATAGTATCTGACAGTATCTGATAGTATCTGAAAGTATCTGACAGTATCTGACAGTATCTGATAGTGTCTGACAGTATCTGACAGTATCTGACAGTATCTGACAGTATCTGATAGTATCTGACAGTATTTGATAGTATCTGACAGTATCTGAAAGTATCTGACAGTATCTGACAGTATCTGACAGTATCTGACAGTATCTGACAGTATCTGACAGTATCTGACAGTATCTGACAGTATCTGATAGTATCTGACAGTATCTGACAGTATTTGATAGTATCTGACAGTATCTGAAAGTATCTGACAGTATCTGACAGTATCTGACAGTATCTGACAGTATCTGACAGTATCTGACAGTATTTGAAAGTATCTGACAGTATCTGACAGTATCTTACAGTATCTGAAAGTATCTGACAGTATCTGACAGTATCTGACAGTATCTGACAGTATCTGACAGTATCTGACAGTATCTGACAGTATCTGATAGTATCTGACAGTATCTGACAGTACTTGAAAGTATCTGACAGTATCTGACAGTATCTGACAATATCTGACAGTATTTGAAAGTATCTGATAGTATCTGACAGTATCTGAAAGTATCTGACAGTATCTGACAGTATCTGACAGTATCTGACAGTATCTGATAGTATCTGACAGTATCTGACAGTATCTGACAGTATCTGACAGTATCTGAAAGTATCTGACAGTATCTGACAGTATCTGAAAGTATCTGACAGTATCTGACAGTATCTGACAGTATCTGACAGTATCTGACAGTATCTGACAGTATCTGACAGTATCTGACAGTATTTGATAGTATCTGATAGTATCTGACAGTATCTGACAGTACTTGAAAGTATCTGACAGTATCTGACAGTATCTGACAATATCTGACAGTAGTTGAAAGTATCTGATAGTATCTGACAGTATCTGACAGTATCTGACAATATCTGACAGTAGTTGAAAGTATCTGATAGTATCTGACAGTATTTGAAAGTATCTGACAGTATCTGATAGTATCTGACAATATCTGACAGTATCTGACAGTATTTGAAAGTATCTGATAGTATCTGACAGTATTTGAAAGTATCTGACAGTATCTGATAGTATCTGACAGTATTTGAAAGTATCTGACAGTATCTGACAATATCTGACAGTATCTGAGAGTATTTGACAGTATCTGACAGTATTTGAAAGTATCTGATAGTATCTGACAGTATCTGACAGTATTTGAAAGTATCTGACAGTATCTGACAGTATCTGACAATATCTGACAGTATCTGACAGTATCTGAGAGTATTTGACAGTATCTGACAGTATTTGAAAGTATCTGATAGTATCTGACAGTATTTGAAAGTATCTGACAGTATCTGATAGTATCTGACAGTATTTGAAAGTATCTGACAGTATCTGACAATATCTGACAATATCTGACAGTATCTGAAAGTATCTGAAAGTATCTGACAGTATCTGACAGTATCTGACAATATCTGACAGTATCTGACAGTATTTGAAAGTATCTGATAGTATCTGACAGTATTTGAAAGTATCTGACAGTATCTGATAGTATCTGACAGTATTTGAAAGTATCTGACAGTATCTGACACTATCTGACAATATCTGACAGTATCTGATAGTATCTGACAGTATCTGACAGTATCTGACAGTATCTGACAGTATCTGACAGTATCTGACAATATCTGACAGTATCTGACAGTATTTGAAAGTATCTGATAGTATCTGACAGTATTTGAAAGTATCTGACAGTATCTGATAGTATCTGACAGTATTTGAAAGTATCTGACAGTATCTGACAGTATCTGACAGTATTTGAAAGTATCTGACAGTATCTGACACTATCTGACAATATCTGACAGTATCTGACAGTATCTGACAGTATCTGACAGTATCTGACAGTATTTGAAAGTATCTGACAGTATCTGACACTATCTGACAATATCTGACAGTATCTGATAGTATCTGACAGTATCTGACAGTATCTGACAGTATTTGAAAGTATCTGACAGTATCTGACACTATCTGACAATATCTGACAGTATCTGATAGTATCTGACAGTATCTGACAGTATCTGACAGTATCTGACAGTATCTGACAGTATCTGACAATATCTGACAGTATCTGACAGTATTTGAAAGTATCTGACTGTATCTGAAAGTATTTGACAGTATCTGAAAGTATCTGACAGTATCTGACAGTATCTGACAGTATCTGAGATTATAGTAGAGGTTATTCCAAATAAAGTTTCATGATCAGTTGGTGGATATTACAGTGATGGGTGAGTTGTGTGTGGTCTACAAAACAAGAAAGTACAAAAAATAAGATTAATTCTCTAAACATGAATGCACTGAATGACATCAAATCACTTACAAAGGCATAATACATAATATATCTGAATATATATGGCATGAACTGTTGTAGACTGAAATAATAAGGAAAGCAAACACAGTATTACGCAGTCTGGAGACCGAGAGGTTATTTGTGGTCTCCAGAGCCCTCTTGTGGCTAAACCACGTAACTGCACTGCCTTTAGTTAACACTTGTCTGGTATCAAACTATAATCAGGGTACAATTAGCACGAAGGTCAAATTCAAAGGCAGTGCTACACACAAAGCTGGAGTTGCACACAGGTTTAAAGGTTAACGTAAGAGAGGGCCATGCACGCTGCTAAAGCCTGGAACAGCAGCATGGAGCCAATCCTCAGGCACTGGTCACAGCAAATTCTAAATGCACTCAAACATACCAAGCATACAAACCCAAGATAAATATCTCAGTAATACTTGGTGGCTTATTTATCTGAAGTTACTCGTCTACACAAACATATTCACTTACTTTTGGTCAGTTTTGGTGATGGGCGTGTGACTGATGCACTGAACTCGAGCATAACTGCATCAAACATCTTTACATCTGGATGGTCTGAGTGATGTAATGGTCTGTGATAGATCTGTTTCTGTGATATTCAGTAAACTGACAGCTGGTGTATTTGTATCTAATGAGCAGACATTTGTGTTTTCGGGTGTAAAACATTTTGCTTTGTTAGCCACAGAATCTGCAAAATAATGGTTAAACACCAGCTACAAGTGGGGGATTATTTGTCAGTTCATCAGTTTCAATTTCTAGAGTTTTTTGTTCTTTGGAGAGATCACCTGTCTTTTTTTTTTTAGCTCATTCCATATTGTTTTAGAATTTCCATTAGATTTGTCAATTATAGTGAGAAAGAAATCTGCCTTTGTTTTCCTTAACCTGTTTAAACTCACTGACAAAAAAGATCTCTCACTTTTAAGGCTCTACTGTTGTTATTACATGATGTAATAAGCTGATATCAGTGTATACGACACAACTGAGGAGTTCTGAAGAAGTCTGGTGACCTTCGCAGGTCTGGGGTCAAAGGTCACATGACCACAGGAGTTGACTCACAGAGTACAGCTGGAGATCAGCTTCTGCCTAAGTCTAAAACAAAAGCTGATTAAAGTGTGTCTTCTGTCAGTCTACCCCAGGGGAAACTGGCTACAAAACCTAGCTTACCACCACTATGTATGGAGTGAATGAAATACCCCTTCCCTTCTGTGTGTAAAGCGCTTTGGGTGACTTGTGTCATAGTTAAAGCCTTCCCTTCCCCCTATACTCGTGTGTACTGTAGTATTTGCACTTATACTCGTGTGTACTGTAGTATTTGCACTTATACTCGTGTGTACTGTAGTATCTGCACTTACACTCGTGCGTACTGTAGTATCTGCACTTACACTCGTGCGTACTGTAGTATCTGCACTTATACTCGTGCGTACTGTAGTATCTGCACTTACACTCGTGCGTACTGTAGTATCTGTACTTATACTCGTGCGTACTGTAGTATCTGCACTTATACTCGTGCGTACTGTAGTATCTGCACTTATACTCGTGCGTACTGTAGTATCTGTACTTATACTCGTGCGTACTGTAGTATCTGCACTTATACTCGTGCGTACTGTAGTATCTGCACTTATACTCGTGCGTACTGTAGTATCTGCACTTATACTCGTGCGTACTGTAGTATCTGCACTTATACTCGTGCGTACTGTAGTATCTGCACTTATACTCGTGCGTACTGTAGTATCTGTACTTATACTCGTGCGTACTGTAGTATCTGCACTTATACTCGTGCGTACTGTAGTATCTGCACTTACACTCGTGCGTACTGTAGTATCTGTACTTATACTCGTGCGTACTGTAGTATCTGCACTTATACTCGTGCGTACTGTAGTATCTGTACTTATACTCGTGTACTGTAGTATCTGTACTTATACTCGTGTGTACTGTAGTATCTGCACTTATACTCGTGTGTACTGTAGTATCTGCACTTATACTCGTGCGTACTGTAGTATCTGTACTTATACTCGTGCGTACTGTAGTATCTGCACTTATACTCGTGCGTACTGTAGTATCTGTACT
Source organism: Bostrychus sinensis (assembly GCA_020698575.1). Lineage (NCBI taxonomy): Eukaryota > Metazoa > Chordata > Actinopteri > Gobiiformes > Eleotridae > Bostrychus > Bostrychus sinensis. Next base: position 140,318 of record CM036245.1, on the reverse strand, counting down.
TATACTCGTGCGTACTGTAGTATCTGTACTTATACTCGTGTGTACTGTAGTATCTGTACTTATACTCGTGCGTACTGTAGTATCTGCACTTATACTCGTGCGTACTGTAGTATCTGCACTTATACTCGTGCGTACTGTAGTATCTGTACTTATACTCGTGCGTACTGTAGTATCTGCACTTATACTCGTGGGTACTGTAGTATCTGCACTTATACTCGTGTGTACTGTAGTATCTGTACTTATACTCGTGTGTACTGTAGTATCTGTACTTATACTCGTGCGTACTGTAGTATCTGCACTTATACTCGTGGGTACTGTAGTATCTGCACTTATACTCGTGGGTACTGTAGTATCTGCACTTATACTCGTGTGTACTGTAGTATCTGCACTTATACTCGTGTGTACTGTAGTATCTGTACTTATACTCGTGTGTACTGTAGTATCTGTACTTATACTCGTGTGTACTGTAGTATCTGTACTTATACTCGTGTGTACTGTAGTATCTGCACTTATACTCGTGTGTACTGTAGTATCTGTACTTATACTCGTGCGTACTGTAGTATCTGTACTTATACTCGTGCGTACTGTAGTATCTGTACTTATACTCGTGCGTACTGTAGTATCTGTACTTATACTCGTGTGTACTGTAGTATCTGTACTTATACTCGTGTGTACTGTAGTATCTGAAGAGGGAGGGGGTGATCCGTGCACAATGCCAAATGCATTCTGGGATTCCTACCTGCCCGAGTACGCACAAGTCTCCTCTGATGCATCCTGGGTAAAAGGGGCGGAGCAAGAACACATCCTGGGATTTAGAGCGGACTTTGAGTTGGACCAGGACTCGGTCTGCGGCAGACGACGTTTCACAGAAACCACAGAAGTGGACTTGTGTTCGTGTGATTCTTCTCTGTCTCTGTCCAGGTCACGTCTGTAAACCTGTGTGTTGTACTTATTAAAGTACTGGTGTTGTTATAAAACTAATGAACTCTTTCTACCCTGGGTCACTACATCTGCATCAAAGTTAGAAAACTCCTCACTGAAATCCCATCACTGTGGTACATGTAAGCTCTGTTTGTCTACTGTCGAAAATTCAATAAAAGAAAGTTGGATTAAACTTAGGTGGGTGAAAAATTAGTGCGCAGAGCACGGGGATGTTCAGCTGTATTTTGAAAAGCTGGAGTTCAAAGCTGGAAAAGACGCTTTGTGGAGGTGTGTGATGAGTTTTAAACACTGAAGCTAGTCCCCCCTTTCTGCCCAAGGCTCGAGGCGAACTAAAGGAATATGCAGGAAGCAAAGGTCCAGAAAAAGGCACAAACTCACAAAGCCATGTCTGTGTTATGAACATGAAATCCAAACTCCTGGATTGGATAAAGTTGTTCAGCTCAAATGTTTTGTTTGTGAGAGATCTTTCATTAAACCAGGCTAAGCGAAGGGAACATCCTGGCTAGCTGAAACCAGAACACGGTCCAGCTGCGAAGATTCCCAGGGTTCACTCCGCATCCACAGTTCACAGCCACCGGGGAATGTAAGTCTGCGTCGGCAGCAGCTGACTCACGGTCGCTGGACCTCGAGGTAGAACGGGCAGCATCCAACGCACAGAGCGCGCCGCTGAAAACTCCGGGTCCAAAAGGAATCATTTCCACGATCCAAACACAGGAAGGCCCTGGATCATACAAGTGTTCCAGCTCACTTTCCCCGTCTCCTTGTGCGCTTTCTCTTGGGTGTGGCCCACGGTGTTTTACGCAGAAACACTGGTACAGGCGAGAGGTGGAGGAGAGCTTGAAAACTGACGACCATCTGACGTTTTAAAAACAGTTCATGAGACGCTTTGATGTAAAATAGTGGCTGGTGATCGTACATAAGCAGAGCGGACACATTCAGAGAATAGAAACTCATTTGTAGAAAGTGACATGAACAGAGCCCATAGATGCATCGCACCATTCATGTGAGGAGCGGGAATCAAACCGCCAACCTCCAGTTCCTGAGCGACCACTTTACCCTGCAGCAGTCTGAGTCTGAGTTTATAAAGTCAGGAATAAAAGCAGAGAGGTCTTTGTTAGTGAACAGTGTCTCAACAATTTACTGAGGTCAGATTCTGTTTCATTTAACTCCAGAGATCTGTGTTTAGTAAAGTTTAAAGCTCTGAGATAAACACTGAGTCAGGATTTAAATATAGATTAATAAAGAGTTTTGGTGACTGCTCTCATTTCTCCAGAGCCGTTTGGCCTCAGGTTGGTGGGAGGAGCCAGCCGCTGTCAGGGAGAGCTGCAGGTGAAGCAACAGGAGAGGAACTGGACACCTGTGGATCCATCTGACTGTAACCTGCAGTTTGTAAACAGAGTGTGTACAGAGCTGGGCTGTGGATCTGCTGTTTCTGTGAGGAAACAAAGTGGTTCAAGAGAAAGATCATTCATCAACTCTGACTGTGAAGAGACTTCACTGAGCGACTGTTTTGAGCCTCACACATCTCCCTCTGACTCCAGTCTGGAGCTGAAATGTTCAGGTAATAACGTTAAACTCCTTTTCTTCCACAGCAGCTGGATCCTCTGAGATCTGTGAGAAACTCAGATAAATCCATCTTGTCCTCCATAAGAATCTCTGTTTGAGTCTGAACCGCTGCTGGTTTGACCAATGGTGTAACAGTGTTCTGAGTGGGCGGGGCTTAGGTTTGATTCTCACTGATTCATGTAAACAACCCGGAGCTAAAGACGTTAGCGTAGATGCTATTATACATTTACAGAAAAGCACTTCAGTGACATCACAGCTCTGCAGCCAATCACATCGACTCATTCAGTCTGATGTCCCACAGCTGTCTCTGTCCCTGTTGGCTGCAGAGCTGTGACGTCTCAGAGCCGCGACGTCTCAGAGCCACGGCGTCTCAGAGCTGTGACGTCTCAGAGCTGTGACATCTCAGAGCTGTGACGTCTCAGAGCTGTGTGTGTGTCCACAGACTCTGTGAGGCTCCGGGGGCCCAGCCTGTGCTCAGGATCACTGGAGCTCCACCAGAACCAGTCCTGGAGCCCAGTCTGTGAAGGGGACTTTGACCTGCAGGATGCAGAGGTGGTCTGCAGGGAGCTGGGCTGTGGGGCTCCTTCTCTCCTCCAGGGGGCGCTCTATGGAGAGGGCGGGGCTCTGGGACAGTTCCAGTGCCAGGGCCATGAGTCTGCTCTGATGGACTGTCCCAGGTCCAGCTCAGGGAACACCTGCTCATCTGGAACAGCTGTGGAGCTCACCTGCTCAGGTAAAAAGGGGCGGGGCTTCCACCTGCTGAGGTGAGCTGTGGTCTCTTCTTTGTGCTCTCTCATACTTACAGCAGACACAGACAGAGTTCCTAAACTCACTGCTGTCTCAGCTCACACTGGCTCTGGACCAGGCTCTGGACCGGGCTCTGGACCGGGCTCTGGACCTGGCTCTGGACCAGGCTCTGGACCGGGCTCTGGACCGGGCTCTGGACCGGGCTCTGGACCAGGCTCTGGACCGGGCTCTGGACCGGGCTCTGGACTGGGTTTAGGACCAGCTCCAGGTCTCAGGTTTGTGTGAGGTCTCACTGAACAACAGTGCCAAGAGATTTGGTTCCTGATCCAAAGGAACTTCTCAGTTTTGAGGAGCCTGGTGTGTGAGCAGAGCTTACAGTTGTGTTCAGAACAACAGCAGTGTGTGAGAACATCTCACAGTCCTTGTTCGAGCTTATTTCCATGCAAATGCATTGAGAACACTGCTCATTCTGTTCCAAATCAAAACATCAACAAAAAATGACCAATCTGTTATTCCTTTACAGAAAGTGAAGACAAAAGGAATATTAGGCAGTGTCTGCACTTTTCTTAACAAACTCATACATTTCCTGTATAAACTGAAAATGCTTTCTGTCTCCTGTGGATCTGAGCTAATGTTAAGTTAACCATGGTTTGTGAGAACTGCTCTTCCTCTGTGAGGCATGGCAGGTCTCTCAGCCCAGGACTACACTCCACTGTTCCCCTTCAAAAGCTAAACTTCGATGCTGCGTAGCATACGCTATGGGAAATGTCATTTGTTGGACCACTTGTGAAGCTTGTGTGTCAAACACGCCAAAGGGATTTGGCTGCTTATATACCTCATGCTCAATCAACAGCACCTGCGAGATTGGGCGCACCTGGTTGATTGAGGTAGGAGGTATAAAAGGCACGTGACTGGAACAGTCTCTAGATCAAGTTTGTCTTTTGACCGCTGTGTGTTAAGACCTCTGTGTGTTGTGAGAAAGGGTGTAATCATATATTTGAAAGAAAGCAAATATATTATGACTGAACAAAGCGCTAGGGTGTGTGTTCCTCCCTGCCAGAGGCAGCTGGCAGAGGACGATTTACACGCGTTTTGTTTTGAGTGCTTGGGGGAAGATCACGCGGCCCTTGGGCTAGCGGGGGAGTGCGAGCACTGTGACCTCCTTTCGGTTAAGGTCTTGCGTGCTCGCCTTGCCTTTTTCAAAGAGCGGGGCGGCACTTCCCCGCTGCGATCCTGGGGGTCGCGTGTTGAGCTGGCAGAGGCGCCGGGATCAGAGGGCTCTCTGTCCCTTGCGCTCCTGCCAGATGAGGATGAGACCCAATGCTTCCGCTGAGCATGGGTCTGATGACGCCTCCTCCCTGGCCCCCTCTGCCACTGCCTCGCGGCGCTCCTCCCGCTCTCAAGTAGAGGTTGAGGAGTTGCTCGAGGTCGTCACCAGGGCAGTGGAGCGGCTCAGTCTTGACTGGCCGCCGGGCCAGGATTCCCCCAAGCGCTCTAAATTGGATGACAGGTTTTTGTCGAGTGGCCATGGGGAGAGATCTCAGCGGCGGTCTCTCCCCTTTTTCGATGATCTCCACGAGGAGCTCTCTCGCTTGTGGAGTCATCCGTATTCGTCCTGCGTCTTTGTCCCTTCAACGCTGACGTATTCGGCTATTGTCGGGGCAGAGATGCGGGGCTATGGGGCGATGCCCTGGGTTGAAGAGGCGCTTGCGGGCTACCTCTCCCATGGGGCTTCGTCCTCCCTCCAAAAGCCCACCCTCCCCACCAAGCCGTGCCGCATGACATCATCGCTGGTGGGGAAGGCGTTTCAAGCTACGGGTCAGGCTGGTGCAGCTTTGCACACTATGACTGTGTTGCAGGTCTATCAAGCTGACCTGCTCAAGGATCTGAGTGCGGGGGGGTCTTTAGACCGAGAGGCGTTTTTGGAGCTCCGCCGTGCCACAGATCTCTCTCTCCGTGCGACCAAACAGACGGCCCATGCCATCGGCCGCTCTATGGCGGCTTTGGTTGCTACGGAGAGGCATCTGTGGCTCAACCTCATGGGCATTAAGGAGAAGGACCGTACCTTCCTCCTTGATGCCCCGGTCTCCCCCTCTGGCCTCTCATGAGAGGCTATGAGGAGGCGTTTGTGAGGTTTCTCCCCCGCCGTGCTCAAGGCCAGGTCCAGGCTCTTCCTGCCTTGCCGCCCGGAAGCAGAATGTGGTGGAGCGCGCCCCCCCGCCTAAGGCTTGGGGGGCCGACCACTGCACCGCTTCTAAGAGGCTGGACCTGCGCTCTGTGATTTCAAGCAAGTGGTCAACCTCCTGATGCTCGGGCACCCGTTTCTGTGGGGGGACCCGTGTCCGTGGGGGGACCCGTGTACGTGTCCCCCCCCCCCCGGGAGGGGCGCTTGAGCATTCAGTCTTTGGGGCTCGCTGTCTTTTCCCCGCCACCACCGGCGTTTCGGGGAGCAGTGGTCTCCGGTGTCTTGTTAGCGCCTTCCCCCTCCGTAACCCCCTCCCCACCAGCAAACGACGTGTCTCTGGTGCCTCTCTCGGAGAGTTTGGCAGCCTGGGCGTCTCTGCCTCACATCTCCCCTTGGGTACTAAAGACCGTCGCGGGGGGTTACAGGATTCAGTTTGCACATTGGCCTCCGCGCTTCAACGGTGTGGTTTCCACTTCCGTGGGTGCGGAGCGGGCTCATGTGCTGACTCAGGAGCTGCGCGTTTGCTGAGCAAAGGGGCCATAGAGCGCGTCCCTCCGGCAGACAGGCAGTCCGGTTATTACAGCTGTTACTTTGTGGTTCCCAAGGACGGGGGTTTACGCCCAATATTGGATCTGCGCGGTCTCAACCGCTTCCTGAGGGTGTTCAAATTCAAAATGTTGACCATAAAACTGATTGTGGCTCAGATCCAATTAGGCGACTGGTTTGTCACCATAGATCTGAGCGACGCGTCTTTTCACATACAAATACTGCCACAGCACAGAAAGGTTCTCAGGTTCGCTTTCGGGGGGGGGGATCCATACATCCATACATCCATACAAAATGTATGGATGCTGCTCTGGCCCCTCTGCGGCTCCAGGGCATCTGTGTTTTGAATTATATAGACGACTGGCTCATTCTGGCTCAGTCTCGGAAGCTGGCCCTACGTCACCGGGACATTGTGCTGGCTCATCTCCAGTCCTTGGGGTTGAGGCTCAATGCCAAAAAGAGCGTTCTCTCTCCTGCCCAGAGTTAGGCGTGGTCTGGAACTCCGCCGTAATGCAGGCACATCTGTCTCCTGCTCGGGTGGAGTCCATTCTGAGGGCTCTCAGAGAAGTCAGGCCAGACCGGCAGGTCACTGTGCGCTCTTTTCAGAGGCTTCTGGGTCTCACGGCGGCTGCGTCCACAGTGGTTCCTCTGGGCCTCTTGCACATGAGACCGTTTCAGCTGTGGCTCCGCGCCAGGGGATTTCATCCAAGAGCCAATCCCCTGCGGCGCATAAGGGTTACGCGCTACGGGCTTCGTACCCTGTCTGTGTGGTTCAGACCCCAGTTTCCTCACTCTGGGTCCCACTCCAGGTCCATGTTGTCGTCGCAAGATGCTAACGACGGACGCATCCCTTACGGGCTGGGGCGCGGTCCTAGACGGCCGTCCTGCCCAGGGTTTATGGAAGAGCTGTCATCTCGCATGGCACATAAATTGCCTCGAGATGAGTGCTGTGTTTCTGGCTCTGAAGCACTTCCTCCCACAGCTCAGGGGTTACCATGTGCTGGTGCGAATGGACAGCACAGGGGTAGTCTCATATATAAATCATCAGGGCGGACTGCGTTTGCGCCGCCTGAACGAGCTCGCGCGGCAGCTTCTGCTCTGGGCTCAGGACAAGTTCCTCTCGGTGAGAGCGATTTATATTCCAGGGCACATGAATGTGGGGGCAGATTTGCTGTCCAGACAGGCTGTGACGCACGGAGAGTGGAAACTTCACCCCCACGTAGTGATTCAGATATGGGAGAAGTTTTACAGAGTGGAGGTGGACCTCTTTGCCTCGTCGGAGACTGCACAATGTCCCCTCTTTTACTCTCTCAACCAGGATATGGTTCTCGGACATAATAGCTCTCCTCGACGGCTCGCCGTGGCCGCTTCCGTCCAGGAGGGATCTCCTCTCTCAGGCGCGGGGGACTGTGTTTCATCCCCGGCCGGAGGTTGGGAACCTGTGGGTTTGGCCCCTGTTCACTGTCAAATTGTTTCAGTGCTGGAGTTTCTGCAGGACAGGCTCTCCTCCGGTGTTCGCCCTAGTACGCTCAGGGTTTTTGTGGCAGCTATTTCGGCTAGCCACGCTCTGATTGATGGGGTAATTGTTGTGAGGCACCCGCTCATTGCTCGCTTTATTCGCGGGGCTCGGCGGCTGCAGCCGCCTGTTGGAGCGACTGTCCCATCCTGGGACCTGGCCGTGGTCCTTGAGGGTCTGGTGGCTGCCCCTTTTGAACCACTGGAGTCAGCGCCAGTTAGGTTTCTGACTTTGAAGTTGTTTTTTCTAATTGCCATTACCTCTCTTAAGAGGATAGGTGATCTCCAGGCTTTGTCAGTTTCCCCGTTCTGCCTGGACTTTGCCCCTGGCCTGGTCAAGGTTATTTTGCATCTGTGCCCTGCTTATCTGCCTAAAGTTCCCTTCTCTGCTCATAATCCCGTTATTCTTCAGGCTTTCTGTCCTCCGCTCCGTTTGTTACGCTGGAGCAGGAAAAGTTTCATTCATTGTGCCCGGTGCGTGCTGAGCAGCTGTTTTTGTGTTACGGGGGCCGTCAGCGGGGAGCTGCGGCCACTACACAGACTATGTCCCGATGGGTGAGGGATGCTATTACTCTGACCTATGAGGCGTGTGGTCTACCCCCGCCTGTAGGTGTCAGAGCTCATTTGACCAGAGGGGTGGGCTCTTCTTTGGCCCTGGCAAAAGGGGCCCCTCTACATTTGATTTGTGATGCTGCGGGCTGGTCCTCTCCGCACACTTTTATCAAATTTTATAGTTTGGATGTTCATGTGACTCCTGGCTCTCGTGTCCTTGAGTCTACATCCTAAGTCGTGTTTGTCTCCTCGGTCTTAGTGCTCTTCACTACCTTGGGGTCCAGACACTTTTTGGGGCGGCGGCGTTGGTATTCTCGTTCCCATAGCGTATGCTACGCAGCAGTTTAGCTTTTGAAGGGGGACGTCTCGGGTTACTTCACGTAACCCTGTTCCCCGATAAAGCGGGAACGAGATGCTGCATTTGCAGTGCCGCCCCTTGAGGGCGTGTCTGGGCGGTCTTCAGACAAACTTGATCTAGAGACTGTTCCAGTCACGTGCCTTTTATACCTCCCACCTCAATCAACCAGGTGCGCCCAATCTCGCAGGTGCTGCTGATTGAGCACGAGGTATATAAGCAGCCAAATCCCTTTGGCGTGTTTGACACACAAGCTTCACAAGTGGTCCAACAAACAACATTTCCCATAGCGTATGCTACGCAGTATCTCGTTCCCGCTTTATTGGGGAACAGGGTTACGTGAAGTAACCCGAGACGTTCCTCTGCATTTCTTGGTTTGGCCTCAGAAACAGCAGAAGTTTTCTATAGGGTTTCTATAGGGACTGTGGGGCCCCGGGGCCCCTCCATAACATTAATCTGGTTGGTCCTGAACCCAGATGCTGCTGTTAACGTGAGTTTTGGGTCATTGTTTGGATGATTGTCTGAGATCTTTTTAGCTGAGCAGCATCATTTTCTGCTCTTCTTCATGTTTTCCCCTCTCCAGTCAACTTTTTAATCACAGTCTGCTGTTCTTCTGAACAATGTCTCCAGCGACTCATTTTACTCAGATGTTTTAGAGAAATGTGATATAACCAGCTGCACCACATGTGCTGCCTTTGTCCTTTCATAAGGGACAGCTGTTTAACAGCTGGTTTCTCACAGCTGACTGAGGCCCCTGAGGGCCACACTGCACACTCAGGACAGGAGCAGCTGAAAGGTCTGGGCTGGAGTCAGAGGGAGAGTGGTTCCACCTGTGAGCCGTTAGCAGGAGCTGCCCTCTCTGATGGTGAGGCTCTGTTGTTACAGTGAGACTTGTGCTTCTGTTGGAGCTCTGAGCTGTGACTGGAGGAAGATTAAATCTCAAACCTTAGCTCTGTTTAGAGAGGGCTTTTCCATTTGAATGATCTTTGACTCCCCTTTCAACCCCTGACTGTCTCTGACCTAAATCTGGACCTGTGAGCGTCTCTTTGAGGTGGACACAGATGCAGACTGTGGTCCATGTGAGTTCTGTTTCCTGCTGATACATTCTACAGCCTACAGCTCACATCACCATCAGAGAGGGCCCCACTCTCTTGGAAGAGACCAAGAGCCTTCTAAAGACAACACTTTGTCCAGACGCCTTTCCTGTTTAACCTCTGACCTTTTTAGAGAAAATGTTTGGACGCAGATCCACATTTATTCTTCTGTTATCCACAGTGAAACTTAGGTTCTGAGCTCTGGGTCACTCTGTCACATCCACTGCAGCTGTAGTTCACTCAGGGACCAGTGGGGGGCCACAGCCCACACATTGAGAAGCCCTCCTCATGTTGAGCTTCTGTGTGAGTTCCTGTGGTCCCAGTCTGAGCTGCTTTATCTCAGTTTAAATAAATCCCACACAGAGGACACTCCTCTGCTCTGCTCCTCTCTCTCTGGACTTTTATTCACCATTCTCTGTCTTTGTCAGACTCTGATGATGTCAGGCTGGTGGGCGGAGCCAGTCGCTGTGATGGGGAGGTGCAGGTTAAACATTTGGACCAATGGAGAGACGCGGTGATGACTGAGAGGGACCTGAGGACAGGAGCTGCAGTTTGTCAGCGTCTGGACTGTGGCTCTGTGGTTTCTGCTGAAGACAGAACAGTTCCTGATCGTTCTGTTTGGAAGCTCAGCTCCTCCTGCGTCCACTCCACTTCTTCACTGAGAGAGTGTTTGATGGCAGATGGTTCATCCAGCTCCATCCTCTCCTCCCTCACCTGTTCAGGTAACTCTGCTCTTCATCCTCACAGTGATGTGTAGAGAATGTTGAGTGTTGGTGCCCAGTGAGGAGCATGTGCAGTATTCTCAGAGTAAAGAGCTGTGTGTGTGTCCACAGACTCTGTGAGGCTCCGGGGGCCCAGCCTGTGCTCAGGATCACTGGAGCTCCACCAGAACCAGTCCTGGAGCCCAGTCTGTGAAGGGGACTTTGACCTGCAGGATGCAGAGGTGGTCTGCAGGGAGCTGGGCTGTGGGGCTCCTTCTCTCCTCCAGGGGGCGCTCTATGGAGAGGGCGGGGCTCTGGGACAGTTCCAGTGCCAGGGCCATGAGTCTGCTCTGATGGACTGTCCCAGGTCCAGCTCAGGGAACACCTGCTCATCTGGAACAGCTGTGGAGCTCACCTGCTCAGGTAAAAAGGGGTGGGGCTTTAACACCTCTGTCTGCTTCCTCCAATCACTTCTTCTTCTCTCTGTTCAGAGCCAGTCAGGTTGGTGGGAGGGGCCAGTCGCTGTGCTGGGGCTGTGGAGGTGAGACACAGAGGAGACTGGAGACCTGTGGAAGTGGTTTTCTCTAGACTCGGGGTCCTGGAGGCTACAGCTGCTGTGTGTCAAGATCTGGACTGTGGCTCAGCTGTTTCTGGAAAAAGAAGAGATGATTTTCCAGAGAGATCTGTGTGGTGGGTCACAGTTGACTGTGTGAAGAAGTCTGCTCTGAGAGACTGTGTCTGGGTTGGAGACTTCAGTACCACCATTGGTCTGGAGGTGGTGTGTTCAGGTAACAATAAAGAGCTTTCTGTCTGACTCAAAGGTTAAATCTCTGAAAACACGTCTGTCTTTTAGCTCAGTGTCAGAACAAAGTCTTGAATATCCATTATAGAGCAGGCAGTAAGAATTTATACATCTGTACTCAGTGATGTGTTAGCTCCGCCCACACAGTGACATCACCCCTGCATCACATGACTTCTCCAGTTTGGGACAAACTGAGCCTGAGGCCCTGCTCCGTTTCACACTGAGGTGTCTGTGTTCCAGGATTTAAGCTCAGGGACAGAGTGAGTCTGGACTCTGGAGAGGTGTGTGGGACACGGCTGTGGGACGGGCCTGGACTCTGAGTCTGAGCAGGTTTAACAAAGGGTTACAGCTGGATTTAAAACTGTGTTAGAGCCCCTCCCACTGAGGCAGACTCAGAAATGAGACTGGCCTGAGTTTACTCTGGGCTCAGATGGGCCGGTCCCGTCTGTTGTTGGCTCAAACTGCAGGGGTTCAGTCAGATGGAGGAAGGGGGGCTTCTGAGACAGATCTGTGGCCCCACAAACTGCCCCAGTGCAGTTCAGTCAGAGCAGTGTGTCCCAGCAGCAGCTCAGAGGCAGACGTCCTGTGGTCTGTGGACAGAGGAGGCTTTGAGTCTGGTCCTGAGGCAGTGACTTTCTGATTTATAGTCTCTGTGTAAAATGTGCAGTATTCTCAGAGTAAAGAGCCGCGACATCTCAGAGCCGCGACGTCTCAGAGCCGCGACGTCTCAGAGCCACGGCGTCTCAGAGCTGTGTGTGTGTCCACAGACTCTGTGAGGCTCCGGGGGCCCAGCCTGTGCTCAGGATCACTGGAGCTCCACCAGAACCAGTCCTGGAGCCCAGTCTGTGAAGGGGACTTTGACCTGCAGGATGCAGAGGTGGTCTGCAGGGAGCTGGGCTGTGGGGCTCCTTCTCTCCTCCAGGGGGCGCTCTATGGAGAGGGCGGGGCTCTGGGACAGTTCCAGTGCCAGGGCCATGAGTCTGCTCTGATGGACTGTCCCAGGTCCAGCTCAGGGAACACCTGCTCATCTGGAACAGCTGTGGAGCTCACCTGCTCAGGTAAAAAGGGGCGGGGCTTTAACACCTCTGTCTGCTTCCTCCAATCACTTCTTCTTCTCTCTGTTCAGAGCCAGTCAGGTTGGTGGGAGGGGCCAGTCGCTGTGCTGGGACTGTGGAGGTGGGACTCGGAGGAGACTGGAGACGAGTGTTTGCCTCTGGACCCTTGGTCCTGGAGACTGCAGCTGCTGTGTGTCAAGACCTGGACTGTGGCTCAGCTGTTTCTGCAGAAATAAGAGAAGGTTTTCCAGAGAGGCCTCTGTGGTGGGTCAGACCTCGCTGTGTGAAGAAGTCTGCTCTGAGATACTGTGTCCGGGCTGGAGACTTCAGTTCCACCTGGGGCCTGGAGGTGGTGTGTTCAGGTAACAGTAAAAGTCTGAGTTACTCAGAGTTCATCTTCTCCCTCTCTCCAGATGTGTTCATTCCAGATGTGTTCATTCCAGATGTGTTTATTCCAGATGTGTTATTCCAGATGTTCCTGAGGAATATGTTTGTTGTGTGTTGGGTTGTGTCGTGGCTGACACGTCTCTGCAACATTGCGTGGCGGTCGGGGACAGTGCCTCTGGACTCAGACCGGGGTGGCCCCTCTTTTTAAGAAGGGGGACCGGAGATGTGTTCCAACTACAGGGGGATCACACTCCTCAGCCTCCCCGGGAAAGTCTATTCCAGGGTACTGGAGAGGAGAATTCGGCCGAGAGTCGAACCTCGGATCCAGGAGGAACAATGCGGTTTTCGTCCCGGTCATGGAACAGTGGACCAGCTCTATACCCTCCATAGGGTGCTCGAGGGTTCATGGGAGTTCGCCCACAGTCCACATGTGCTTTGTGGACCTGGAGAAGGCATCTGACCATGTCCCTCGTAGCGTCCTGTGGGGGGTACTCTGGGAGTACGGGGTCCGGGGCCCTTTGCTAAGGGCTGTCCGGTCCCTGTACGACCGGAGCAGGAGCTTGGTCCGCATTGCCGGTTGTAAGTCAGACCTGTTCCCAGTGCATGTTGGACTCCGGCAGGGCTGCCCTTTGTCACCGGTTCTGTTCATTATTTTTATGGACAGAATTTCTAGGTGCAGCCAGGGGCCGGAGGGTGTCAGGTTTGGGGACCACAGGATTTCATCTCTGCTTTTTGCGGATGATGTTGTCCTGTTGGCTTCATCAAACCAGGACCTTCAGTGTCCACTGGGGCGGTTTGCAGCCGAGTGTGAAGCGGCTGGGATGAGAATCAGCACCTCCAAGTCCGAGGCCATGGTTCTCGACCGGAAAAGGGTGGCTTGCCCTCTCCAGGTCGGAGGAGAGTTCCGGCCTCAAGTGGAGGAGTTTAAGTATCTTGGGGTCTTGTTCACGAGTGAGGGAAGGATGGAGCGTGAGATCGACAGGAGACCGGTGCAGCGTCTGCAGTAATGCAGTCGTTGTGTCGGTCTGTTGTGGTGAAGAAGGAGCTGAGTCGAAAGGCGAAGCTCTCGATTTACTGTCGATCTACGTTCCTACTCTCATCTATGGTCATGAGCTTTGGGTCATGACCGAAAGGACAAGATCCCGGATACAAGCGGCCGAAATGAGTTTCCTCCGCAGGGTGGCTGGGCGCTCCCTTAGAGATAAGGTGAGGAGCTCAGTTACCCGGGAGGAGCTCGGAGTAGAGCCGCTGCTCCTCCACATCGAGAGGAGTCAGTTGAGGTGGCTCGAGCATCTGTTCTGGATGCCTCCTGGACGCCTCCCTGTGGAGGTGTTCCGGGCATGTCCCACCGGGAGGAGGCCCCGGGGAAGACCTAGGACACGCTGGAGGGACTATGTCTCTCGGCCTGGGAACGTCTTGGGGTTCCTCCTGAGGAGCTGGAGGAAGTGTCCGGGGAGAGGGATGTCTGGGTGTCCCTGCTTAGACTGCTGCCTCCGCGACCCGGCCCCGGATAAAGCGGAAGAAGATGGATGGATGTTTGTTGTGGACAGAGTCTCATTGTCCCAGGACTGAGTTTTAGACTGAGTCCCACAGATTCTGCTCTGTGTCTGTTTTTATTGTGAACTTGTGACTCACAGATAAATCTCTGTTCCCATTGGTCAGTATTAATCACATGAGACTGAAGAGCGTCCAATGGCCTCTCTCCACAGATTTACTGACCCGCCCCGACATCTCCCTGTCCGTCTCTGCTGACGGGGTCTCCGAGGCCCAGCCGCAGGGGCTCCGGGTGCTGCTGGGCTCAGACTTCAGTGTCAGGTGCTCTGTTGAACCACAGTACCCAGGAGGCTCCTTCCAGCTCATCTCTCCCACTGTGGACCCGGCTCAGAACCGCACCCTGCCGGCCGTCAATCACTCCGCCCACTTCCTGTTCTCTGATGCCGGCCCCGCCCACAAAGGAGGCTACGCCTGCGTTTACCATCTCCATGTTTTCTCCCATAACTTCTCCTCTCAGAGCCACAGCCTCTATCTCTCTCTCGGAGGTAAGTTCTTCTGGTTTTTCCTTCAGAGCCGTGATAATAATGGTTTAAAAAGGCCTCATGTCTCTGTCTCCATGTGATGTGTTCCAGCCTTGGACTCTGAGCTGATCATCAGAGCGCTGCTCATTCTCCTGCTGACGCTCATCTATATCCCTGCTCTGTACTACTACTGTAAGGTACTGGCCCCTGGAGCACCATGAGGGCCCCTCAGGGTCAGGGACATTACACTAGGGCCCCTCAGGGTCAGGGACATTACACTAGGGCCCCTCAGGGTCAGGGACATTACACTAGGGCCCCTCAGTCCTGATGTATAAACAGAATTTTCTTTGTGTCCTGTAGTTTCGGGCCACCAGGGGTCGCCAGAGGAGACGACAGAGGGCCCCTCCTGAAGACCTCACTGTGAGAGAAGAAATCCCTGGTTTAGTCCTGGTCTAGTCCTGGACTAGTCCTGGTCTAGGCCATGTTTTGATGTTTTGCAGCAGTTTTTTGTGGATAACTTTTGCTGTGTTGACTCAAATGGCAGAGATTCTGCCTCAGGTCTGTATTTTTGGATGCATTTGTTAGGGGAAAAAATCTTCTTAAAATGTTTTAAAAAAAATAGTCACACCTTTACTCAGATGATATTTTTTTGCTGTTGTCTCCCATTTGACAACATTTTTATAAAACACTGTCATTGTAATATAATTTAACATTTTTATCAAGTATTTCATGGATAGTGAGGGATTGGAATTTTATTTTTTGTTTTCCACTAGGTGGCGCCATTTCCCCATGTATGGTAGACAGAGTATCAATGGGAAAATGACCCATTCGTGTTTGTATAAATTATTTGAACTAAAATGATTTGTGTGTGAAAGTGTTTGTTGAGAAATGAGTTTATTTGTGTCTGAGCGCTCACAGTAAACAAAGTATTCATGATCTAAAAATACTTTAAAGGCTGTATATTCTGCTCATTTATCCAAAACACAGTGCACTCGTATCGGTTTGAAAAAAAGTGGTATCAGTGCATCCCTACAAAAAAGTGTCATGCCTCAGTTTTTAGAAATGGGACCTAAAGTCATATGCAAAAGTTTGGTCACTCCTCTGAGGTTGCATCATTTACTCTGTCTTCATGAACAAACATCACAGAGGTCTGTCGTTCATTTTCCACTCACATCTGAGTTTTAGGGAGTTTTCCTCACAACAGTTTTTAGTGCAGCAGTGTTTAGGATGGAATTAAATGAAAAATTAATAAATAATCTTGGTAATGGTGGTAATCAGATGGTGTTGTAGGTGTTTGGAGGAGATCTGTGGGTCGTCTTTAACCATCCTCACCGTTCCTTACCTGTGTCTCTCTGCCACATCTGGCCTCAACATCAGCTTTGCCTGTGTCCTTCCATTTCCTCATTACCACCTTAAATACCTGTTCTCCTGATTGCCGCCTTAAATACCTGTTCTCCTGATTACCGCCTTAAATACCTTTTCTCCTGATTACCGCCCTAAATACCTGTTCTCCTGAGTACCGCCTTAAATACCTTTTCTCGTGATTACTGCCTTAAATACCTGTTCTCCTGATTACCGCCTTAAATACCTTTTCTCCTGATTACCGCCTTAAATACCTGTTCTCCTGATTACCGCCTTAAATACCTGTTCTCCTGATTACTGCCTTAAATACCTGTTGTCCTGATTACCACCTTAAATACCTGTTGTCCTGATTACCACCTTAAATACCTGTTTTCCTGATTACCCCCTTAAATACCTGCTCTCCTGATTACCACCTTAAATACCTGTTCTCCTGATTACCACCTTAAATACCTGTTGTCCTGATTACCACCTTAAATACCTGTTGTCCTGATTACCACCTTAAATACCTGTTTTCTTGATTACCCCCTTAAATACCTGCTCTCCTGATTACCACCTTAAATACCTGTTCTCCTGATTACCACCTTAAATACCTGTTGTCCTGATTACCCCCTTAAATACCTGCTCTCCTGATTACCCCCTTAAATACCTGTTGTCCTGATTACCACCTTAAATACCTGTTCTCCTGATTACCGCCTTAAATACCTGTTCTCCTGATTACCGCCTTAAATACCTGTTCTCCTGATTACCACCTGTTCTCCCGATTACCACCTTAAATACCTGTTCTCCTGATTACCACCTTAAATACCTGTTCTCCTGATTACCGCCTTAAATACCTGTTCCCCTGATTACCACCTTAAATACCTGTTCTCCCGATTACCACCTTAAATACCTGTTCTCCTGATTACCACCTTAAATACCTGTTCTCCCGATTACCACCTTAAATACCTGTTCTCCTGATTACCACCTTAAATACCTGTTCACCTGATTACCACCTTAAATACCTGTTGTCCTGATTACCACCTTAAATACCTGTTGTCCTGATTACCACCTTAAATACCTGTTTTCCTGATTACCCCCTTAAATACCTGTTGTCCTGATTACCACCTTAAATACCTGTTGTCCTGATTACCGCCTTAAATACCTGTTCTCCTGATTACCGCCTTAAATACCTGTTCCCCTGATTACCTCCTTAAATACCTGTTCTCCCGATTACCACCTTAAATACCTGTTCTCCTGATTACCACCTTAAATACCTGTTCTCCTGATTACCGCCTTAAATACCTGTTCCCCTGATTACCACCTTAAATACCTGTTCTCCCGATTACCACCTTAAATACCTGTTCTCCTGATTACCACCTTAAATACCTGTTCTCCTGATTACCACCTTAAATACCTGTTCTCCTGATTACCGCCTTAAATACCTGTTCCCCTGATTACCACCTTAAATACCTGTTCTCCCGATTACCACCTTAAATACCTGTTCTCCTGATTACCACCTTAAATACCTGTTCTCCTGATTACCACCTTAAATACCTGTTCTCCTGATTACCACCTTAAATACCTGTTCTCCTGATTACCGCCTTAAATACCTGCTCTCCTGATTACCGCCTTAAATACCTGTTCCCCTGATTACCACCTTAAATACCTGTTCCCCTGATTACCACCTTAAATACCTGTTCCCCTGATTACCGCCTTAAATACCTGCTCTCCTGATTACCACCTTAAATACCTGTTCCCCTGATTACCACCTTAAATACCTGTTCCCCTGATTACCGCCTTAAATACCTGTTCACCTGATTACCACCTTAAATACCTGTTCTCCTGATTACCACCTTAAATACCTGTTCTCCTGATTACCGCCTTAAATACCTGTTCTCCTGATTACCGCCTTAAATACCTGTTCTCCTGATTACCACCTGTTCTCCCGATTACCACCTTAAATACCTGTTCTCCTGATTACCACCTTAAATACCTGTTCTCCTGATTACCGCCTTAAATACCTGTTCCCCTGATTACCACCTTAAATACCTGTTCTCCCGATTACCACCTTAAATACCTGTTCTCCTGATTACCACCTTAAATACCTGTTCTCCCGATTACCACCTTAAATACCTGTTCTCCTGATTACCACCTTAAATACCTGTTCACCTGATTACCACCTTAAATACCTGTTGTCCTGATTACCACCTTAAATACCTGTTGTCCTGATTACCACCTTAAATACCTGTTTTCCTGATTACCCCCTTAAATACCTGTTGTCCTGATTACCACCTTAAATACCTGTTGTCCTGATTACCGCCTTAAATACCTGTTCTCCTGATTACCGCCTTAAATACCTGTTCCCCTGATTACCTCCTTAAATACCTGTTCTCCCGATTACCACCTTAAATACCTGTTCTCCTGATTACCACCTTAAATACCTGTTCTCCTGATTACCGCCTTAAATACCTGTTCCCCTGATTACCACCTTAAATACCTGTTCTCCCGATTACCACCTTAAATACCTGTTCTCCTGATTACCACCTTAAATACCTGTTCTCCTGATTACCACCTTAAATACCTGTTCTCCTGATTACCGCCTTAAATACCTGTTCCCCTGATTACCACCTTAAATACCTGTTCTCCCGATTACCACCTTAAATACCTGTTCTCCTGATTACCACCTTAAATACCTGTTCTCCTGATTACCACCTTAAATACCTGTTCTCCTGATTACCACCTTAAATACCTGTTCTCCTGATTACCGCCTTAAATACCTGCTCTCCTGATTACCGCCTTAAATACCTGTTCCCCTGATTACCACCTTAAATACCTGTTCCCCTGATTACCACCTTAAATACCTGTTCCCCTGATTACCGCCTTAAATACCTGCTCTCCTGATTACCACCTTAAATACCTGTTCCCCTGATTACCACCTTAAATACCTGTTCTCCTGATTACCACCTTAAATACCTGTTCACCTGATTACCACCTTAAATACCTGTTGTCCTGATTACCACCTTAAATACCTGTTGTCCTGATTACCACCTTAAATACCTGTTTTCCTGATTACCCCCTTAAATACCTGTTGTCCTGATTACCACCTTAAATACCTGTTGTCCTGATTACCGCCTTAAATACCTGTTCTCCTGATTACCGCCTTAAATACCTGTTCCCCTGATTACCTCCTTAAATACCTGTTCTCCCGATTACCACCTTAAATACCTGTTCTCCTGATTACCACCTTAAATACCTGTTCTCCTGATTACCGCCTTAAATACCTGTTCCCCTGATTACCACCTTAAATACCTGTTCTCCCGATTACCACCTTAAATACCTGTTCTCCTGATTACCACCTTAAATACCTGTTCTCCTGATTACCACCTTAAATACCTGTTCTCCTGATTACCGCCTTAAATACCTGTTCCCCTGATTACCGCCTTAAATACCTGTTCTCCCGATTACCACCTTAAATACCTGTTCTCCTGATTACCACCTTAAATACCTGTTCTCCTGATTACCACCTTAAATACCTGTTCTCCTGATTACCACCTTAAATACCTGTTCTCCTGATTACCGCCTTAAATACCTGCTCTCCTGATTACCGCCTTAAATACCTGTTCCCCTGATTACCACCTTAAATACCTGTTCCCCTGATTACCACCTTAAATACCTGTTCCCCTGATTACCGCCTTAAATACCTGCTCTCCTGATTACCACCTTAAATACCTGTTCCCCTGATTACCACCTTAAATACCTGTTCCCCTGATTACCGCCTTAAATACCTGTTCACCTGATTACCACCTTAAATACCTGTTCTCCTGATTACCACCTTAAATACCTGTTCTCCTGATTACCACCTTAAATACCTGTTCTCCTGATTACCGCCTTAAATACCTGCTCTCCTGATTACCGCCTTAAATACCTGTTCCCCTGATTACCACCTTAAATACCTGTTCCCCTGATTACCACCTTAAATACCTGTTCCCCTGATTACCACCTTAAATACCTGTTCCCCTGATTACCGCCTTAAATACCTGTTCACCTGATTACCACCTTAAATACCTGTTCTCCTGATTACCACCTTAAATACCTGTTCTCCTGATTACCACCTTAAATACCTGTTCTCATTATTGACTGCAGCTATGAAGTCCAAGGCCTAACTAAGTAATCTAACAGGTTTTGTGTTGTGAGGAATCCATTTTGAGAAGTTCCATTCAGATCACAAACTCATGAAGCTGCCCAAACTTTTGCACACACATTTTTCCATTTTTCATTTAATTCCATCCTAAACACTGCTGCACTAAAAACTGTTGTGAGGAAAACTCCCTAGAACTCAGATGTGAGTGGAAAATGAACGACAGCCCTCTGTGATGTTTTTTTGTGAAGACAGAGTAAACCAGGGCAAGGTAACCCCTGGCCCACAGGTCAACCCCGGCCTACATCACTTTTTTAGCTCATATCCAGGTTTATTAATTGTTATTGTTATTAATCGATAGCTTTTAGCTCTGTGGAGCTGTGAGTGAATGAGGCGCTGTAAGACTCTGTTTGCAAGCCCACAGCTCTCTGTCATGGTTTCATGGTTTTAGTTGCCTCCAACCAATAAAAAGCAAGCATTCTATCATGTGACCTCCTTCTGTCATGGTTACCTTCGCCTCTATCCAATAAGTATCCAATGTTTATCTCATTTTATTTATTTATTTGAAGGTATTTATTGATCAATATATTTTGTATACATAATTGAACATGCTAATATATGTTCATTTAACGCTGCCAAGGAACCATGACAGAGAACTGTGTCCATTCTTGTGGCCCGCCACCTGGTGGTTAAAATATTATTTGACCTGACTGCAATCAAACTTTCCAACCCCTGCAATAAATTATTTTACAACCTCAGAGGGGAGCCCGAACTTTTGCGCATGACTGTATGTAGAAGCAGAAAATTAATATATAAAATAATATACTATTTAGGATACAATATTACATAGTTTTATTTTATGAGATCGGGCCCTTACAGAGTCTGCTGACAAAAAACTCTGGCCCTTGGACAAATTTACGATAACAGTGAAACTGAAAAAAATTGCTTTAAAGTTTTGATGTTGTCCCTCTGAGTTTGTCACGGGTACAGTCAGGGTAGTGTATTAATATAATACCTGGGCATAAAAATCACAACAATTTGACCTCTGACCTCCTAAATGTGTAGTTAAAGTGCTTTATATGGGTGTCCTGAAAATCATATTTACTGAGCAATCATAAAGTATATTAGTTTGTGCATTAACAAAGGAAGTGTCAAAGTTCTGTGCCTGAGTTGTGTCCCATTTCAGATTTTTAACAAAAGATGTGTCCACATCGTTTTGCAGTAACTGCACAGATCTCTGAGTAAAACCAAGGCAGAGGGCAGCTCTGTGTTACAACTTTCTGAGCTGCAGTTACTGCACTTAACCTTTGTTTTACTGTGAAATCTGTAGTTACTGTAAATTTAACAACAGAATTTCTCTAAAATGGGACACAATTGAGGCATAAAACTTAACTCAGTTTTGACAACAAATGCAGAATCTGCGTTTTACCTTTGTGCGGCAGAATAAAGCTGTAGAGAGCTCTAAACTCTTCCAGCAGAGACGTGTTTAGATGTTTGTGGAGCAGGAACCAAAGGTTGTTGTTTATAGATTTGTTAAAATTACTCTGAATGGATCTGAGTCAGCTCCAGTCTCTAAAACTCATTACAGTAGGATTTGTAGAGATTACCATTTAATATTATTTATACTAGATACAGTTTGTCCTGTGTAACAATGAAATTAAGAAATGTAATTTACGTATCGTTTAGCTTATATTTAGAGACGCTAATAGCTCTGTTAAATAAAACGGCTAAATGTTGACACTCACAATGTTATTAACCCTCCTACACCCAAGACATGTTTGCAACAGGTTTTTTGTGGATAACCTTTGCGGTGTTGACTCAAAAGGCAGACATTTTGGCTCAGGTTTGTTTTTTGGGATGAATTTTCAGATTTCAGGATTTTTTTTTATTTTTTTTTTAGAAAAATTCTTCTAAAAAATAGTCACACCTTTACTCCTAAGACCTTTCAGGTCCCATTCAAACGACATTTTTATAAAACACTGTCATTGTAATATTTCACATTTTTATCAAGTATTTCATGGAACAGTGAGGGATTGAAATTTTAGCTTTTAATGCGCCAAGTCCCCATTTATGGTAGACAGGTATAAACGGAGATATGTTTTTATAAATGATCTGTCTGCAAGACAAATAAAAAGAAATAATTCTGGACTAAAATGATTTGGGTGTGTTTTAGGGTTGTCATAAATTGGTGTGAAAGTGTTTGTTGAGAAATGAGTCCGAGTGCATCTTCACTGAGACCTGCATCAGTGCAGAGGCCTCTGTGTGAGCGCCACACAAACTGGAATATAACGGGTTACATTTCATAAACAATTATTTTTTGCTATGTTTGGTGAGGACTGAGGTTAATCATTTTAACCATAAATAAGATAAAAAATTGAAATTAATGACAATTACATACTTTTTCTATGTCTTTATTGGTGCCTGTTTTTGTGCCTTAAGGTAAAAGATGAGTCTAACCCCAGTTCACACCAAAGCAGCAGCAGCAGTAACAGCAGCAAAATAAACTTCCGCTACACTTTCAAAATAAAGGTTTTCTAAATGTATGACTGACGTAAACAACTTCAGTGAATGTTGCACCATGGACGACGAGAAGTTAGTTCTTGAGGTGGAGAACTTTAACATTAACTTTAAGACACAAAACGATTGTAATTCTACTTCTAGCACGACAGTAGCACTGTGGTCTGATCGCCAAGCGAGCGCAATAAAAAAAAAGCGTAATTGGTTACAAACTACAGATAAAAGTACATTTTATTCAAACAAAAATAGTTTGGTATAAATCATCTGCTTACCCATCTGAAGAAGAATATCCACCAGTGATAGGAATGAAGTTGGTAAAACCGGGAGCGCCGTCCAAACGCAGCTCTGACGCTTTTGAAAAGACGCGCGTAAAACGATCTGCTGCTGCCACGTCCCGGGACGTTTTCGGTGTGAATTTGGGATGAGTTTACAACCTAAGCAAGGTCTAGTGTTTCCTGATCTAGGTTCAGCAGCTCTATAGGTGTTTACCAGCCCTGTAGAGTCATGTTTGGATTCACAAACAGCAGAATATAACAGAGCTGCATTAGTCACAGAGGAATGACCATAAATAAATACCACAGAAATCCATTTATTAGGAATCATTGGCTCATTGAATAAACGCGTGTCCTTACCTGCAGGTCTGGTCTGTGTGCTTCTAGACCTCAGTGCTGCAGTCTTCCTCTTCCTCAGTGACTTTGTTAACCCTCAGGCCTGCAAGAATTGCTCATTTTCTGGTGTAAGCATCAAAGAGGACGAGGATTCAGAAGTGTAGTCAAACCAAGGTTTAATGAGTTCTCACAGGTCACAGCTTAACTCCGGGCTCTGCAGGAAAGCAGACGGCCCTGAGAGAGGAGTGTCCTTAGTTTTTATATTTCTATATTACGATCTCAGCGTAGCATTATCTTCTTGTCTTCGAGAAACTCTCGTGCAAGGCAGGGCCACAGAGTTCTCAGTTCAGCAGAGCGTTATCTTCTTTGTCTTCCTGAACCTCCCGCGCATCGGGCAGGGCCACGGGAATCACACCTGCAGCCTCGAGTCTGAGAACTCTGTAGCAGCTCTGTTATGTGCAATTTTAGGAATGGACAATGCACCCAACTGTAAACTGAGCTTACACTGGAAATACAGGACATATCTATACAGTAAGATAGGAGAGATCAGTTCTGAGGCAGATCAGTTCTGGGGCAGATCATCTCTGAGGCAGATCAGTTCTGAGGCAGATCAGTTCTGAGGCAGATCAGTTCTGAGGCAGATCATCTCTGGGGCAGATCAGTTCTGGGGCAGATCAGTTCTGAGGCAGATCATCTCTGGGGCAGATCAGTTCTGAGGCAGATCATCTCTGGGGCAGATCAGTTCTGAGGCAGATCATCTCTGAGGCAGATCAGTTCTGAGGCAGATCATCTCTGAGGCAGATCATCTCTGAGGCAGATCATCTCTGGGGCAGATCAGTTCTGAGGCAGATCATCTCTGAGGCAGATCAGTTCTGAGGCAGATCAGTTCTGAGGCAGATCAGTTCTGAGGCAGATCATCTCTGAGGCAGATCATCTCTGGGGCAGATCATCTCTGGGGCAGATCAGTTCTGAGGCAGATCAGTTCTGGGGCAGATCAGTTCTGAGGCAGATCAGTTCTGGGGCAGATCAGTCCTCTCTGCTCCTGTGATTATTATTTTGTGAGTTAAAGCAGTGTAACGCGCAGCCGTTTTGTTTCTTTCAGTGGTGCCACGCCATGGGCTCCCAGCGAAGCAAAGGTAAGCCTCAGTTCACCACAGACACGCTTCAGCTCCAAATACATCGAAAGTTAAAAGTTACACAACTCAAAGACCTGATTTTTAATCATATGCATAATTCCATTTTTTAGGGTGACTTTAAAATGTTCACTTCATTTTTTAACTCATCTGTATGTGACGTCATGGAAAATGTTTTTAAAGTCTGTAAAACAATCTGCTGTTCTAGAGCTGACCAAGTCTGGTTTAAAACTATAAATAACAGAATCTTTAAAGTTGTTTTTTTTTTATGTAGAAATGTGGTATCAGGTGTTGAATTTACCGTTTACATAATATCTATAATATGTTTATAATAACTGGGCTTTATGGCTTACAGGTCAGGTCATTACAGACAAAAAGGTTTCATAAGAGTTTGGTACAGAGAGCTGTAAAATGTAAAAATAAAATGTCAATTTTGAAGATCTATTAAAAATTAACCAATGAAATTATTTTAAGTTCTAAAAGTAAAACGTCAGTACACAAAGTGAAATAAAATATTTAAATAGTATTAATTTCAGTAGTAATGTTTGTGTAATATTAGGTCCTAACTAAATGTTTTGTGATTTACTGAGCTGTTCCTGCAGCTGCTTCCTCAACATTCTGTTGTTTTCTGTTGTGATGTTTCTTATTTAGACCCAAAAAATCCTTCTGAAAATTAATTCTGCAAAGGATTTATCATCACTATAAATATATGTAGGACAGAGAGGAGGAGAGCTGGAGGAGGAGCAGAGAGGAGCAGAGCTGGAGGAGGAGCAGAGAGGAGCAGAGCTGGAGGAGGAGCAGAGAGGAGGAGAGCTGGAGGAGGAGGAGACAGGAGCAGAGCTGGAGGAGGAGGAGAGAGGAGGAGAGCTGGAGGAGGAGCAGAGAGGAGGAGAGCTGGAGGAGGAGCAGAGAGGAGCAGAGCTGGAGGAGGAGGAGACAGGAGCAGAGCTGGAGGAGGAGACAGGAGCAGAGCTGGAGGAGGAGACAGGAGCAGAGCTGGAGGAGGAGACAGGAGCAGAGCTGGAGGAGGAGCAGAGCTGGAGGAGGAGGAGACAGGAGCAGAGCAGGAGGAGGAGCAGAGAGGAGGAGAGCTGGAGGAGGAGCAGAGAGGAGGAGAGCTGGAGGAGGAGGAGACAGGAGCAGAGCTGGAGGAGGAGGAGAGAGGAGCAGAGCTGGAGGAGGAGGAGAGAGGAGGAGAGCTGGAGGATGAGCAGAGAGGAGCAGAGCTGGAGGAGGAGCAGAGAGGAGCAGAGCTGGAGGAGGAGCAGAGAGGAGGAGAGCTGGAGGAGGAGGAGAGAGGAGGAGAGCTGGAGGAGGAGCAGAGAGGAGCAGAGCTGGAGGAGGAGGAGACAGGAGCAGAGCTGGAGGAGGAGCAGAGAGGAGGAGAGCTGGAGGAGGAGCAGAGAGGAGCAGAGCTGGAGGAGGAGGAGACAGGAGCAGAGCTGGAGGAGGAGCAGAGAGGAGGAGAGCTGGAGGAGGAGCAGACAGGAGCAGAGCTGGAGGAGCACACAGGAGCAGAGCTGGTGAGGAGACAGGAGCAGAGCTGGAGGAGCAGACAGGAGCAGAGCTGGAGGAGGAGCAGACAGGAGCAGAGCTGGAGGAGGAGACAGGAGCAGAGCTGGAGGAGCAGACAGGAGCAGAGCTGGAGGAGGAGCAGACAGGAGCAGAGCTGGTGAGGAGACAGGAGCAGAGCTGGAGGAGGAGACAGGAGCAGAGCTGGAGGAGGAGGAGCAGAGCTGGAGGAGGAGCAGCTGCACGGCTGCTCACAGGAACCAAACGTCCTGACCTCTGTGCTCTGCTGCTGCTGAAACCCTGCGCCCTCTGTCGGAGCAGAACTTACCTCTGAGCTGGACGTTTTATTAGGTTCACTATTTATTCTATAAAGACATTTATTTATATTTTTATGGGCCATTCAAAAAAATGTCCTGTCCCCAAAACTAAGACGTTATCCAAATCAATATTTGTGTCAATGACATGTCCAAGACCATATTCATGTTTTAAACATTTTCTCATAGCACGCAGTATGTTTTTCTGATACTGGTTTATAGTAACAAAATGGCATTTAAAGGGTTAAAAATATTTTTGAAAATATTAAAAATATAATAGTTTTGTAAGAACTGAAAAGCTTGAAGTTGCTTAGGAGAACTGAGCTGTTCAAAGTGGGGAAAAAAAGCTTTAATACTTTATAGAAGGTGAGCATTTTTGGTCTAAAGTGTTAGTTTTTTTAAAGCAAAGGTGAAATGTGCTATAAATAAACTTTGATCTTCTGTTTTTATTTTTGTTCTAGTACAGATGTTTTCTTTTGTCTTTCCTGTTGTATTTTACTCCCATTTGATTATGTTTTACTAGGTTTTTTAGTCCTGGATTCGCTCTGGTCCTAATTAAGTCCTGGCTTAGAAATGCATCCCTTGGTTTTAGATCGAGGTTAGTAAAGGGGTAAAGACCCATTTCAGTCCATTAAAGACAGTCCTTGAAAAGCCAGATATTTTCAGATTTCTGGTTCTTGCTGTAAACGTCTGAGATTCTGACCTGGTAACCTCATAACCAACCCTGAACAGGAGAGGGCGCTACTGAACTTCAGAGCCCTTGTGAAGTTGTTTTTCCCATGATGCCTTGCTGCTGTGGTGTGTGAATAAAGAGACTGGAGCTGGAGTTGGACCTCGTTCATTTATTTACAAATAAACCAGAGTTTTTCCTCAGACTCGAGAAGGATACAGCATCTGCAACACAGGACACACAGGAGAGGCTTAGAGTTCAACCTCAGTCAGGAGAGGCTTAGAGTTCAACCTCAGTCAGGAGAGGCTTAGAGTTCAACCTCAGTCAGGAGAGGCTTAGAGTTCAACCTCAGTCAGGAGAGGCTTAGAGTTCAACCTCAGTCAGGAGAGGCTTAGAGTTCAACCTCAGTCAGGAGAGGCTTAGAGTTCAACCTCAGTCAGGAGAGGCTTAGAGTTCAACCTCAGTCGGGAGAGGCTTAGAGTTCAACCTCAGTCAGGAGAGGCTTAGAGTTCAACCTCAGTCGGGAGAGGCTTAGAGTTCAACCTCAGTCAGGAGAGGCTTAGAGTTCAACCTCAGTCAGGAGAGGCTTAGAGTTCAACCTCAGTCAGGAGAGGCTTAGAGTTCAACCTCAGTCAGGAGAAGCTTAGAGTTCAACCTCAGTCAGGAGAGGCTTAGAGTTCAACCTCAGTCAGGAGAGGCTTAGAGTTCAACCTCAGTCAGGAGAGGCTTAGAGTTCAACCAAGCTGTGACTAAATTAATTAAATTACCACTAAAACTGGACTTTTTAAACATTTTTATTTAGTCACAACACATGTTCTTTTAAGGCTCTGGTGGAAAATGATTCTTCAGTGTAAATCTCTGTCAGATGGAAGACCTCAGCGTTATTGTGATATATTTAGTTTCTTGCGATACAGATATTGTGATAACGATAATTCCCTACTGCAGAATATCAAAAAAATTATCGTTATGGCAAAATCAGCAAACGCAGGAATGTGGTCTCCATCTGATTTACACTGAAGAATCATTTTCCACCAGATCCTCAAAAGAACATGTGTTGTGACTAAATAAAAATGTTTAAAAAGTCCAGTTTTAGTGGTAATTTCCTTAATTTAGTTCCAGTTTAGCCTTAAGTTCTGCCTTGTGAATACAGAGACTTACATTTTTGTTTTAAGTGAATTTAACTTTGTAATATTTTAAAATACAGCCTGCTCCAGGGACACAATGTTATCGCAATTTTCAACAGTTAATGAATATCAAATGTTTTTTTTCCATACTAACCATAATAATAATAATCAGAACAATGAGAATACGCACCACTCTGATCCTGTGTCCGATGGCCTTGGCCGGGAGGTTGCTGCTGAACTTGGCTCGCACCATGCCGCTGTTTCCGTGGGCTCGCATCACTTTGCCCCAGATCACACGAGTCTTGTTGGGTTTACCACCAGGGGTCACTGTGTTCCTGAGACAGACACACACTCATTACAAACAGGATTAAAATCAGGAGTACAGCGCCTACGAGAGGGCTGAGGTCAGTGCTGGAGGCCTAGAGGAAGACCAGAGAGGAGGTTTATGGATGTAGTTAAAGACAGGGCTTCACAAGTTGAATCTAAGACTTTTTTTTAGACGCATTTAAGACCATTGTTGAAGAAAATTAAGACCCATTTTATGCCCGCAGTGCACAAATCTGGGTCATAAACGTGGCCGCGTTGTTTAATTGCGGACATTGACGACAGTGAGTGCCACAAAGCATTTTGTTCTTGGTAAGAAAAAAAAAAAAATCTGAGCTCTTGTATCAGCGACATAACACGACTTTGAGAATTTTAGAATAATCTGTGAATGCAGGGAGTTGCATTAAATGTACACAGGGCTTGAGATTTACTTTGTTCACTGGGGCTAGTCTTTTTCAAAGGTTACTAGTCATTAAGTGCTTTCAGTATCCACTATACTACAAACTGTAAGAAAAGTAAAATATGGTTTTATGTATGGACAGAGATTTATTAAATATTGCACAACCAGTTTACTTAAAGGCAGAATAAATGGCATCTCTGAGCATGTGGTGTCCCATTTTTTTCTCTCTCTAATGATGATGAATTTCTTGATACAAAGAGGTGCACACTCAAGCAGAGCAACATAAATTCAGGCCTAACCTTTAAAGTTAAGATACAGGTGAATAAAATCCAACCAAAGTGGCAGTGGGAGCATTTATGTTAGCAGCCAAAATGACATTCTAGCCATGTTTGGCCGATTGCCGAGTGTTAGTGTCACGCCCTGAATGTACACAGCAGTATTTAAACAGATTTAAGACCTTAGTACTCAGCATCTCTGCAAATTTAGGACTTTAAATTAAAATTCAGACTTTTTTTAGACTTTAAGACCCAGCAGAAACCCTGGAAAGAGGACATGTGGTTAGTTGGTGTGAGAAGAGGCGGCATAGGAGAGGGTCACAGGGAGCAGAGGATTCAGAGGAGGAGGAGGGATATTGATAGTGGATCCAAATGGCACAGGAATAGGAACAAACTAAGGATACAAAGGTCTACAGTAGGTTCATCTCGAGTTAATGCAAGAACCCGAGCTTGGACCGAATTAGTTTGAAGCTGAAGCAACAAATGTATCAATGAGAGCAGCAACACTCCCAATTCCACATGAAAACACAAGAACAGAGCGCTGAGAAAACTAACTTTTAACTGCAGCAGTCCCCCAGGTGAGAGAAACCATCATGAGCTGCAGTCGACCAGTTTTTCCCCAATAAACGTAAAAACATCAGAGTCACAGTTTACTGTTCATCTGAGAAGTCCTCTCTTTGGGAGTTTAACGGTTTACGTGCCTTATACATTCTTATTCTTTAAGACTTGTTATGATTTTGTGAACAGATTAATGTATGTGCAGCGCTTGTCCAGGTATTTGACTGGTTATGGTGCGTTATATTTTAGGGCTGCAAATGATTATTTTGATACTCATTTAATCTGTTTGGAATTTTTACAATGAATCGATTAATAATCAGACAGTCAGGCACAATTAAATGCTTGTTTACTGCGTGCACAAATATCTTCTTGTGATTGTAAATATCAGTGACTGTGTTGTTCATCTGTCAAATGTCTAATGCCTGCTTGTACGCTGCACGTTGTCTGTACTGCCGCCTCATCTTGGACAGCAGGACATCCTTGTAAAAGATATTGTCAATGACAATTAATTTTTTTCCTGGTTAAATAAAGATTTAAAAAAAAACTGTTTAAAACCGTTTGTGTACAGCATGACATGCTTCAGAGACTATGAATACATTCGTTGACAATAATATTAAGTTATAATCTATTAATCCGAGTAGTTGTTGCAGCATTACTATATTTAAACGCACAAGCAGCCTTAGAAGTTAAACCCTCATTTCTCAACTCTATAGACTGGTTATAATGGTGTACAGCTGTGTTCCGTTGCTTCTTTTGGTGATAAAGCTGTATTTGTGTTCTTACTTTTTAAACCTTGTAGACATGTGCGCAGCAATAATGGTTAAACCCTTATTTCTCAGCTTTGTAAACCTGTTACAATGGAGTATAGATGTATATTGCCTTTTAGGCCTCGTAGACTCAAGTCTGTTTATAAAAATGGTTAACCCCTTAATTCTCAGTTCTATAAACCAGTTATAATGGTGCGTAGATGTATATTCTCTTACTTCTTGGCCTTGTAGACGTATGCGCAGCGCTTGCCCAGGTAGAAGTCGACCTCGTCGCGGCTGTAGCAGCCCTCCAGCTTCAGGAGCGCCGTGTGCTCGCGCTGGTTCCTCAGACCACGCTTGTAGCCGGTGAAGATGGCCTTACTCCACAGTCTGAGCACAAACACACGGACAGGTTAGTTACAGGGCGGTTTAACTCTGTCAGACTGGAGTATGTTGCAGAGACCACTCACCTTCCAGGCATCGTTAGTCTTCTTCAGGCGAGTTCACCTAAAAAACACATCGCAGGTTAAGTCTCTTCTGATGTTTTCAGAAACAGTTCTTTAGACTGAGTGCTGTGTTCAACAGAATGAGCAGCAGACACTAAATTCCCCAGGTACATTGTACAGAGATCAGGAGCGTACGACATGAAGCAAAGAATCCGCGTTGTGAGTGGTCACAGACAGCAAAATATAACGGAGTAATAACAGTCACAGTGGTATAAAAAAGCAAATAAATGAGCCTTAAACAACTCTAACTGCTCTGTCTCTGGTGAATATTCATCACACACTGCAGTATCAGAATACTTTTGTGTGAACACTGACTCCAGCCGCTCACATCTGAAACTGCTCCATTGTTTGTTGAAATTAGCTTGTGTGATGACATGTTCCCGATCTCAATTAAATGTAAAAGTTTGCATTTTTCAGACGTGCAAATACAGTATTTTACTTCAGTAGCGCTTTCTTACTGCCTTATCTTTTTACAGGTGATAATGAGTTATTACTTTATTTTAAACTGGGAAAAGAAATCCAGAGCCAGTCAGAAAGGTTAATAAATGGATTTATAGACGAAAAACAAGAGTACCGACAGAGTAAAGCTCAGACTGAAGCCGGGACATGCTTCTGCAGAGTGATGTACTGACAACACACAGCCTGCTAATGCTAACAGCGCCGCTAAATACTGCTCTATGAATGAACGGCGTATTCTGGGGAAAAAGACAAAACATGAGCAGAAAACGCGGGTTATAGCGGAATTCTAGCGGAGGGAAAAGCGGATAAAAACACCGGGCAAAGCCAGAGACGGTGCCCAGGTTAGAGCGCCTGATTCCCGGCTACGCTCTCCCGTAAGCCCCGCTGTTAGCACAATCCGGTTCACATCTCCGCCATCGCTTCGTCCACAAACTCCAAACTTCACGGAGGGTTAACGGAGGATGTCCCGGAGCCGCCGCGGGGTTTATGGCGCACGGATTAAAGAGGAATAAAGTTTAATTATGTGTTTTGTGTCGGACATGGCGGAGCGTTACCTGCACGAATGGAGCAAAGATGGCGGAAAAGGAAGCGCGAAAGGGATTCTGGGAAATTATGAGCAGCAGAGGCGGCCGCGGCGCTGCCTGAGCGGAAAACAAAATTAAACTGCGATTTTTCTCACAAAAAGGACATTTATGTTATGTTAAAGGTTTATATTGCTTTGATGTCGTTAGGAATTTATTTCATAATACATTAAAAAAGAGGTATACGTGGTTTTTATTGTTTTTATTAAAGGAAAATAAGGCTGATAACTAAAAAAAAAACACTGGTTACAAAAAAAGCCACTTGTCATCCAGGCCTTAATATTCTCTCCAACCCCCAAAGCTTTTGATCAATGGGAAGGACTTCACTAAAGAAAAATTTCTAAATTCTGAAATGAGGAATTACTTTAGCAAAGCCTTATACCCGTTTAAATACAACCCAAATAAAATTTGCCAAAATTTCTCTAACCTTCAGAGAAATAAAATTAGAACTAACTACATGAAATTACCAGTTCCCCCCAAAGTCAAGGAAGTTCATTTTAAAATATCAAGAATTTACCTTTCCAATGAATTTATTCAAATACACTTTTGAATTGAATGTAACTGGTGTTGTTTCTGTAACTTAGATATTGAAACTACAGACCGCCTTTTCTTTGACTGTATCTATAGCATTACTTTTTGGGAAGATGTACACTCCTGGCTATTCTCCAAAAAACCTAATCTAACAGACTTCACCAAACGGGACATTGTTTTTGGCATCTTGAGAATTGAATTGCATTGAATTGTATTTGGAAAGTTTTTCTTTCATAAATGTAGATTTTTTTAAATGTAAACCTCTGTTTCATGCATTCCTCAAAGAACTTAACTATTTTTTGCTAACTCCTCAGTCACTTTTATGGAAAAAAGCATTGCTGTTACTTTAAAACAATTTATAACTGAATGTAACCTTTTTCACCCCTAGCTCTTTGTCTTTTTGTTTGTTTTCTATTATTTATTTTGTTAATAACTAAATCATCTCTGTACTATACTATATATACTATATATACTCTGTACTATATACTGTATTACTAATATTGGTTTCCTGTCTGTTTTATTGTCATATTCAACTATATGATGAAAGCCATTGTTGTTGTATTATTCAATTTGTTAATAAAAACAAAACACACACAAAAAAAAAACAAAAAAAAAAACTTGTCATCCAGGCCTTAATGAGGAGATAATTTTTCTCATTTTTTGTAACCTGTAATGTTTCTCTTATTACAACAAAATGGACCGTAATATGTGAATGCAACCTAAAGTGAAATTTTGCCAAAATAATGTTGTGCATTCATTCATTTTCTCCTGCTTATTCTCGTTAGGGGGCACTTTAGAGTCACCACTTCACCAACTCATGCATGTGTTTGGAAGCCGGAGAGAACCCACGGTAACAGACTCCGCCCAGAGAGTTTGTGTGATGGTTGTTGGTCGGCCCGGGCTCGAACCCACAACCTCCTGGCTGGGAGACGAGAACGCTAACCACTCTGCCACGATGTAATGATATTTATCCTGATGTGCCTTCATTGGTGCTGTTGTAGTCGTGTGTTTTGATGTTTTTCATCTGTAAGATTTTTCCTGATGTGTGCTTTGTAGCAGTCGCAGGTCTGATCACATGACCTGCCTTTTAAAGTTCACCTGTACTACACGCCCTCACGAAGACTTCTGCAGCTGAATAAAAATCGCATCAACGATCAGAGGGCCTCAGACATTTTCTCTTTTTATTAAGTAATTGTTCCCGGTCAGAGGTGTTTTCTCAGTCCAAGTCCTGAGTATTTATCTTTAACTTATTTAAACAGACATGACTTGAGAAAAAAAAAATGTAATCTTTATTAAAGTTTCAAGGGTCTCTACATTTTTACTCATGTTCTGTTCACATTTAACCAACATCTTCAACCTTAAAACATTTAGAAACTTAAAACCTTCTTAATGTTCTTCTCTTTTATTATGGAGGGGCCCGTCACCGGGCCCCGGGCAGGTCTGTGTCCCGGGCCTCAGGGGTCCAGAGGGGTCCTCTTTATTTATCTTCTGTCATAGAGGGCCCCAGGGTTTCCCACCTATTTAAACTGAGTCTATAGCGGTACATTTATAAAACCATTTCAGATTCAGCAAAACATTGATTTTTTAAATTTTTTTGTTTTATTTGTATTTATAATTTTTTTTCATTATATCTATAAATATTTTAGCTTATTTGATGTTTTTATTAAATGTGCTATGAGATCTGATGTAAACATGTTTAAATCAAATATTAGTTTTACTGATAACAATGGTACAGCTGAGTTATTCACAATTAAAAATATATTTTACATAATGGCCAAGTTGTTTTTGTTTAAATTTTTTGTTTTGGTTCTAAAACTACATCGCCGATCGTCCAATCAGAAAAGAGACCATTATTTTGATTAAGACTGCAGTACCGTTTTAAACCAGTAGAGCACTGCTGCTTACAGAACCTTTAAAAATATTTAGCCACTTTAAACATTTTTATTCACATTTTGCATTCTTTTTTAGTAAATTCAGAATTTAGTTTTATAAAAATAATATTGGTGTCAAAAATATTCCAGTAAACACCACATGATATCACTTTAAGTCTACATTTTCGATATTTATAATTTATATTAATATAAATGTAGCATCAATATATTTTAAAGTGCAGTTTTAGATTTTATGGGGACAAAATTAGACCACAGAGGGCGCCATAATTTTCTGAATTAAAGGAAAACATTGGGGGCCCACATGAAGCCTTCTTGCCCGGGCCCCAGCGAGTCTGTCTTGGCCCGGGAGAGGCTTTTTATAATCGTCACAGTTGTAAACATCAGTCAGCTCCTGCAGCGCCCCCTGGTGGAGGCGCGGCTCAGCTCAGGCCGCTCCACTGCAGGGAGCTGTACTGCACTCCCCCTGGTGGCGAGGAGGAGCACAGCAGCAGAGTCTTCTTGACGTTGGAGGCGAGCCGCGCCCAGCACAGGACGTCCCGCACAGAGACACCGTCCTCCAGAGACACACACACCGCCATGAAGTGGGCATGGAACCGCAGAGGGTCGCCTAGGACGGGACAGAGGACCAATCAGAGAGAGGGGACGGGACAGAGGACCAATCAGAGAGAGGGGACGGGACAGAGGACCAATCAGAGAGAGGGGACGGGACAGAGGACCAATCAGAGAGAGGGGACGGGACAGAGGACCAATCAGAGAGAGGATAGGACAGAGGACCAATCAGAGAGAGGGGACGGGACAGAGGACCAATCAGAGAGAGGGGACGGGACAGAGGACCAATCAGAGAGAGGGGACGGGACAGAGGACCAATCAGAGAGAGGGGACGGGACAGAGGACCAATCAGAGAGAGGGGACGAGACAGAGGACCAATCAGAGAGAGAGGACGGGACAGAGGACCAATCAGAGAGAGGACGGGACAGAGGACCAATCAGAGAGAGGGGACGAGACAGAGGACCAATCAGAGAGAGAGGACGGGACAGAGGACCAATCAGAGAGAGGACGGGACAGAGGACCAATCAGAGAGAGGGGACGGGACAGAGGACCAATCAGAGAGAGAGGACGAGACAGAGGACCAATCAGAGAGAGGGGACGGGACAGAGGACCAATCAGAGAGAGAGGACGGGACAGAGGACCAATCAGAGAGAGGATAGGACAGAGGACCAATCAGAGAGAGGGGACGGGACAGAGGACCAATCAGAGAGAGGGGACGGGACAGAGGACCAATCAGAGAGAGAGGCCGGGACAGAGGACCAATCAGAGAGAGGGGACGGGACAGAGGACCAATCAGAGAGAGAGGACGGGACAGAGGACCAATCAGAGAGAGAGGGGACGGGACAGAGGACCAATCAGAGAGAGGGGACGGGACAGAGGACCAATCAGAGAGAGGTCTCAGTCTAAAGCCCCGCCCCAACTGAGTCTAACCCAGAGACAAAGACCTGGTCCAGACCTGGATAAACCAGGAAGTCTGCTCCGAACTTCCCTCCTGACGTCAGGTAGAAGCCCCGCCTCCTCAGGTCTCTGAACACCTGGAGCCGCACCTCGCTGTGAGGGTCGCTCAGCTGCCGTCCCATTGGCTCAGAGCTCTGCAGCTGGCTCCTGATTGGCTCAGAGCTCTGCAGCTGGCTCCTGATTGGCTCAGAGCTCTGCAGCTGGCTCCTGATTGGCTCAGAGCTCTGCAGCTGGCTCCTGATTGGCTCAGAGCTCTGCAGCTGGCTCCTGATTGGCTCAGAGCTCTGCAGCTGGCTCCTGATTGGCTGCAGGTGAGCCAGTCCTTCTCGGCAGGTGCTGAGCTGCACGGCCAGCGCAGATCGAGGGAAAACAAAGCTGTGGTCCAGGGCCTCCAGACGGCTGCGCAGAGCCTCAGCATCGGCCCCTGAGGAGAACAGAAATCCACCAATCACTGAGGAGAACCTGAGACCAGGACCTGACTCTGAGGAGAACCTGAGACCAGGACCTGACTCTGAGGAGAACCTGAGACCAGGACCTGACACTGAGGAGAACCTGAGACCAGGACCTGACACTGAGGAGAACCTGAAACCAGGACCTGACACTGAGGAGAACCTGAGACCAGGACCTGACACTGAGGAGAACCTGAGACCAGGACCTGACACTGAGGAGAACCTGAGACCAGGACCTGACTCTGAGGAGAACCTGAGACCAGGACCTGACTCTGAGGAGCAGAACCGCTCATATCCCAACTATGAGTATATTAAATATATCAAATATATTAAATGTATGATATCAGAGATCATAAGAGAATGTGGGGAGGTGTCGCTGTGAGAGCCCAGGCTGCAGGAGGTAAAGTTAGCAAAGCCTACAGAGAAGAACTGTTACCACAGCTCAGGCTTCTTCCTCCAGACTCTGGGTCAGGGCTGTGGCACAGTTACTACAGCGATGTATCCATGTTTTATTCCTACAACGCAACTACATCGATATCATCACCTCGTATCCAATCCTATCACCTCGTATCCAATCCTATCACCTCATATTGATACGCATCACCTCATAACAATACGTATCACCTCGTATCGAATCGCATCACCTCGTATCGAATCGTATCACCTCGTCTCGAATCGTATCACCTCGTATCAAATCGTATCACCTCATATCAAATCGTATCACCACGTATCGAATCGCATCACCTCGTATCGAATCGTATCACCTCGTATCAAATCGTATCACCTCATATCAAATCGTATCACCTCGTATCAAATCGTATCACCTCGTATCGAATCGCATCACCTCGTATCGAATCGTATCACCTCGTATCGAATCGCATCACCTCGTATTGAATCGTATCACCTCGTATCAAATCGTATCACCTCATATCAAATCGTATCACCTCGTATCGATACGCATCACCTCGTATCGAATCGTATCACCTCGTATCGATACGCATCACCTCGTATCGAATCGTATCACCTCGTATCGAATCGTATCACCTCGTATCGAATCGTATCACCTCGTATCGAATCGTATCACCTCGTATCGAATCGCATCACCTCGTATCGAATCGTATCACCTCGTATCAAATCGTATAACCTCGTATCAAATCGTATCACCTCATATCAAATCGCATCACCTCGTATCGATTCGTATCACCTCGTATCGAACCATATCACCTCGTATCGATTCGAATCACCTCGTATCGATTCGAATCACCTCGTATCGAATCGCATCACCTCGTATCGAATCGTATCACCTCGTATCGAATCGTATCACCTCGTATCGAATCGCATCACCTCGTATCGAATCACCTTGTATCGAATCGTATCACCTTGTATCGAATCCTATCACGTATCGAACCGTATCACCTTGTATCGAATCGCATCACCTTGTATCGAATCGCATCACCTCGTATCGAATCGCATCACCTCGTCTCGAATCGTATCACCTCGTATCAAATCGTATCACCTCATATCAAATCGTATCACCTCGTATCGAATCGCATCACCTCGTATTGAATCGCATCACCTCGTCTCGAATCGTATCACCTCGTATCAAATCGTATCACCTCATATCAATACGTATCACCTCGTATCGAATCGCATCACCTCGTATCGAATCGCATCACCTCGTCTCGAATCGTATCACCTCGTATCAAATCGTATCACCTCATATCAAATCGTATCACCTCATATCAAATCGTATCACCTCGTATTGAATCGTATCACCTCGTATCAAATCGTATCACCTCGTATCGATACGCATCACCTCGTATCGATACGCATCACCTCGTATCGAATTGCATCACCTCGTATCGAATCGTATCACCTCGTATCAAATCGTATAACCTCATATCAAATCGCATCACCTCGTATCGATTCGTATCACCTCGTATCGAACCGTATCACCTCGTATCGAACCGTATCACCTCGTATCGAATCGCATCTCCTCGTATCGAATCGCATCTCCTCGTATCGAATCGTATCACCTCGTATCGATTCGTATAACCTCGTATCGATTCGAATCACCTCGTATCGAATCGTATAACCTCGTATCGAATCGCATCACCTCGTATCGAATCGTATCACCTCGTATCGAATCGTATCACCTCGTATCGAATCGCACCACCTCGTATCGAATCACCTTGTATCGAATCGTATCACCTTGTATCGAATCCTATCACGTATCGAACCGTATCACCTCATATCGAATCGCATCACCTCGTATCGAATCCTATCACATATCGAACCGTATCACCTCATATCGAATCGCATCACCTCGTATCGAATCCTATCACCTCGTATCGAATCGCATCACCTCATATCGAATCCTATCACCTCGTATCAAATCGTATCCAATCCTATCACCTCGTATCGAATCCTATCACCTCGTATCGAATCCTATCACCTCGTATCGAATCCTATCACCTCGTATCAAATCCTATCACCTCGTATCAAATCGTATCACCTCGTATCCAATCCTATCACCTCGTATCGAATCACATCACCTCGTATCGAATCGTATCACCTCGTATCGAATCACATCACCTTATATCGAACCGTATCACCTCGTATCAAATCCTATCACCTCGTATCAAATCGTATCACCTCGTATCGAATCCTATCACCTCGTATCGAATCCTATCACCTCGTATCAAATCGTATCACCTCGTAGCCAATCCTATCACCTCGTATCAAATCGTATCACCTCGTAGCCAATCCTATCACCTCGTATCAAATCACATCACCTCGTATCGAACCGTATCACCTCGTATCAAATCCTATCACCTCGTATCGAATCGTATCACCTCGTATCGAATCGCATCACCTCGTATCAAATCGTATCACCTCGTATCGAATCGTATCACCTCATATCGAATCGCATCACCTCGTATCGAATCGTATCACTTCGTATCACCTCGTATCGAATCGCATCACCTCGTATCGAATCGTATCACCTCATATCGAATCGCATCACCTCGTATCGATTCGTATCATCTCGTATCGAACCGTATCACCTTGTATCAAACCGTATCACCTCGTATCGAATCCTATCACCTATGTGTCACTGACCTGAGAGCGATGAGGTCACTGACCTGAGAGTGATGAGGTCACTGACCTGAGAGCGATGAGGTCACTGACCTGAGAGTGATGAGGTCAGTGCTGACTTCCTGTCGTCCAGAGCCAGTTTGCTCTGTTCCTCGAGGCTCCTGCTCAGAAACTCCTCGAACCTGAGCCCCGCTTCCTGCACCTGAGCCAATCAGAGAGCAGCATTCTGAAGATCTGAGCCAATCAGAGGACAGACAAGCCCCTTTCAGAAGAACGTGGTTTTCAGTGAGATGGGAGTGGAGTCAGGATCTTTAGAGGCTGAAAGTCAGAGTTTAGATCCTGGACCAAGACCGACTTCTGTCCTTCGTCTGTGGTCAGGATCTGAGTGAGCCGTGTTTACTTCAGGGCACCACGTCCTGATCTGAAAGGGGCTTTATAAAGAAGTGCTGCCTTCACTGACCTGCGCAGCTGTGGTGCGTTCGCTGCCCCTCAGAACCCTCAGCTCCTCTTGTGGTGCGTTCGCTGCCCCTCAGAACCCTCAGCTCCTCCTCTGTGGTGCGTTCACTGCCCCTCAGAACCCTCAGCTCCTCTGTGGTGCGTTCGCTGCCCCTCAGAACCCTCAGTTCCTCCGGCAGCAGCAGCAGTGGTCGTCCCAGGCGTCCGTTCTGCCGCGGCGCTCGGGGGAGGCAGCCCACCAGCGCCCCCACCAGCCCAGACGCCCTCGCTGCACGCAGCTCCTGAACGCGCCACAGCATGGGGGCGGAGTCACACAGGGACACGCCCACAGGAGTCTCAGGCCCCGCCTCCTCCTCCTCTGAAGATGACATCACTGAGGAAAAGGATGACAAAAATATAAATGTGTATTATCCACGGTAAAGAGGCATCAGAGCAGAGGTTTCACTGCAGATAATTCCTGTGTCGTTCTGAAGGACAGGCTCAAAAAAATACCGTCATCAGCTTTTTTTGTCCGTCACTGTATACGTCCATATTAATATCATTAATTATGAATGACCGCAAATACCATTTTATTAATTAGAATAGGCTACTAATATGTAAATGCCATAAAAATTACTTTAATCCACTATCTATTTTTTTAATAAATGAATGTGTCAGAAATACAGAACTGAACAGTACTCCACCTTCTGAGTCACTCAGCAGCAGCACCTGTACACACACCTGTACTCACACCTGTACACACACCTGTACTCACCTGTACACACACCTGTACTCACCTGTACACACATCTGTACACACACCTGTACACACACCTGTACTCACCTGTACACACATCTGTACACACACCTGTAGACACACCTGTACACACCTGTACATACACCTGTACTCACACCTGTACACACACCTGTACTCACCTGTACACACACCTGTACACACACCTGTACACACACTTGTGCACACACCTGTACACACACCTGTACACACACCTGTACTCACCTGTACACACACCTGTACACACACCTGTACACACACCTGTACACACCTGTACACACACTTGTACACACACCTGTACACACACCTGTACACACCTGTACACACCTGTACACACACCTGTACACACACCTGTACACACACTTGTACACACACCTGTACACACACCTGTACACACCTGTACTCACACCAGTACACACACCTGTACACAGCTGTACACACACCAGTACACACACCTGTACACACACCTGTACACACACCTGTACACAGCTGTACACACCTGTACACACCTGTACACACACCTGTACACACACCTGTACACACCTGTACACACCTGTACACACACTTGTACACACACCTGTACACACACCTGTACACACACCTGTACACACACCTGTACACACCTGTACACAGCTGTACACAGCTGTACACACTGTGGCCCACCTTTAGATGTTCCTCAGTAAATTCCCTCAGCAGAGCCATAGCGGTGTGTGTTTACAAACGTGTGTGCAGCTCCTGTTCATAGCCAGGACTCAGTAAAACTGTTGAGGTTTCTCCATATTCGACTTTGGTGGAGGACCTGCCGCGCTCTGAATGTGCCGCGCTCTGAATGTGCCGCGCTCTGAATGTGCCGTGCTCTGAATGTGCCGCGCTATTTCCCCTCTGTCTCCCCAGAGAGGGTGGGACATAAGTCACAGTGGTTTGTTTTTTACTCAGGTGTGTATTAAAGCTACAGGTAACGCTCTGAGGGTCACAGGATCAGAGCCAGGAGCTTGTTTTAGTGGAGAACACTGCGCTCCATGGCAGTGACTAAACAGAAGTGAAAGCAAAAAAAGAAGGAAGTGTTTACTGGAACCTTAAAGCTCACCGCACTCTGTTTTGTGCTCATTTTCAGACTGTGCAGGTCACAGGCTGCAGAGCACGGCTTAGTCTTAGTCCACGGTGTTTTAGGATTTTTGGGTGTTTTAGTTTTAGCCTCATTCACCCCACACACAGATCAGTCCAGTCCAAGAAGTACAGTAAGTCGCACTGTTGCCATCTCCTGGACAGAACTGGGAATTGCAGCTCCACTTTCCTTAACTTTATTTTGTCAAAATGATGGACGACCTTCAGAATTTTCTGACAAAACTATAAATAATCCATCAATGACGAAAAATTCTTGGTTAACGTGATCTCTGGTTCAGAGAGTACCCACGGTACTGGTAAACCAGGTCTAAACCAGGTCTAAACCAGATCTAAACCAGATCTAAACCAGGTCTAAACCAGGTCTAAACCAGGACTAAACCAGATCTAAACCAGGTCTAAACCAGGTCTAAACCAGGACTAAACCAGGTCTAAACCAGGACTAAACCAGGACTAAACCAGGTCTAAACCAGGACTAAACCAGGTCTACACCAGGACTAAACCAGGTTTAAACCTTAACTAAACCAGGACTAAACCAGGTTTAAACCAGGTCTGAACCAGATCTAAAACAGGTCTAAACCAGGTCTAAACCAGGACTAAACCAGGTCTAAACCAGGACTAAACCAGGTCTAAACCAGGTCTAAACCAGGTCTAAACCAGATCTAAACCAGGTCTAAACCAGGTCTAAACCAGGACTAAACCAGATCTAAACCAGGTCTAAACCAGGTCTAAACCAGGACTAAACCAGGTCTAAACCAGGACTAAACCAGGACTAAACCAGGTCTAAACCAGGACTAAACCAGGTCTACACCAGGACTAAACCAGGTTTAAACCTTAACTAAACCAGGTCTAAACCAGGTCTAAACCAGGTCTAAACCAGATCTAAACCAGGTCTAAACCAGGTCTAAACCAGGACTAAACCAGGTCTAAACCAGGACTAAACCAGGTCTAAACCAGGTCTAAACCAGGTCTACACCAGGACTAAACCAGGTTTAAACCAAAACTAAACCAGGACTAAACCAGGTTTAAACCAGGTCTAAACCAGGTCTAAACCAGATCTAAACCAGGACTAAACCAGGTCTAAACCAGGTCTACACCAGGACTAAACCAGGACTAAACCAGGTCTACACCAGGACTAAACCAGGACTAAACCAGGTTTAAACCAGGTCTAAACCAGGTCTAAACCAGGACTAAACCAGGACTAAACCAGGACTAAACCAGATCTAAACAAGGACTAAACCAGGTTTAAACCAGGTCTAAACCAGGACTAAACCAGGACTAAACCAGGACTAAACCTGGACTAAACCTGGACTAAACCAGGACTAAACCTGGACTAAACCAGGACTAAACCAGGACTAAACCAGGACTAAACCTGGACTAAACCTGGACTAAACCTGGACTAAACCTGGACTAAACCAGGACTAAACCAGGTCTAAACCAGGTCTAAACCAGGACTAAACCAGGTCTAAACCAGGCCTAAACCAGGCCTAAACCAGGTCTAAACCAGGTCTAAACCAGGACTAAACCAGGACTAAACCAGGTCTAAACCAGGACTAAACCAGGCCTAAACCAGGACTAAACCAGGTCTAAACCAGGACTAAACCAGGTCTAAACCAGGACTAAACCAGGACTAAACCAGGACTAAACCAGGACTAAACCAGGTCTAAACCAGGTCTAAACCAGGACTAAACCAGGACTAAACCAGGTCTAAACCAGGTCTAAACCAGGTCTAAACCAGGACTAAACCAGGACTAAACCAGGACTAAACCAGGACTAAACCAGGACTAAACCAGGTCTACACCAGGTCTACACCAGGTCTAAACCAGGTCTAAACCAGGTCTACACCAGGTCTACACCAGGACTAAACCAGGTCTAAACCTGGACTAAACCAGTCTGCAGTAGAACCTCTCACCTGTTTTTCCGCAGCAGTTTACGTCCTGCCGTAAAGCGGGTAAATGTAGTCCTTCTCTGTAGTTAATAAAGTGATTTATTAAAGTGTTTTTGTTCC
This sequence comes from Bostrychus sinensis, assembly GCA_020698575.1. NCBI lineage: Eukaryota > Metazoa > Chordata > Actinopteri > Gobiiformes > Eleotridae > Bostrychus > Bostrychus sinensis. The sequence goes on along the minus strand of CM036245.1, from coordinate 96,819 downwards.
GTGTAAAACCGTTTCATTCAGACAGCGCGAGCCTGACAGAGGACAACACTTCCGGGGTGGGCGGAGTCCAGAGCCTGGTTGGCTGAGGCGGTCACGTGACATTTCTCTGATGTTGGACAGCACCCGCCGCTGTCTCGGTGAGGACAGGACTTTTGTCCAGGAATGTTTTATAGAACTTATGATAATTACCTTATTACAGTCTTATTACACATCCACGCACGCTGGACTAAACCTGGACTAAACCAGGACTAAACCTGGACTAAACCTGGACTAAACCAGGACTAAACCTGGACTAAACCAGGACTAAACCAGGACTAAACCAGGACTAAACCTGGACTAAACCTGGACTAAACCAGGACTAAACCTGGACTAAACCAGGACTAAACCAGGACTAAACCAGGACTAAACCTGGACTAAACCTGGACTAAACCAAGACTAAACCTGGACTAAACCAGGACTAAACCTGGACTAAACCTGGACTAAACCAGGACTAAACCAGGACTAAACCAGGACTAAACCTGGACTAAACCTGGACTAAACCAGGACTAAACCTGGACTAAACCAGGACTAAACCAGGACTAAACCAGGACTAAACCAGGACTAAACCAGGACTAAACCTGGACTAAACCAGGACTAAACCAGGACTAAACCTGGACTAAACCAGGACTAAACCAGGTCTAAACCTGGACTAAACCAGGACTAAACCTGGACTAAAACAGGACTAAACCTGGACTAAACCTGGACTAAACCTGGACTAAACCAGGTCTAAACCAGGACTAAACCTGGACTAAACCAGGACTAAACCTGGACTAAACCTGGACTAAACCTGGACTAAACCTGGACTAAACCAGGTCTAAACCAGGACTAAACTAGGACTAAACCTGGACTAAAACAGGACTAAACCTGGACTAAACCTGGACTAAACCTGGACTAAACCAGGTCTAAACCAGGACTAAACCAAGTCTAAACCTGGACTAAACCAGGACTAAACCTGGACTAAACCAGGACTAAACCTGGACTAAACCTGGACTAAACCTGGACTAAACCAGGACTAAACCTGGACTAAACCTGGACTAAACCAGGACTAAACCAGGTCTAAACCAGGACTAAACCTGGACTAAACCAGGACTAAACCTGGACTAAACCAGGACTAAACCAGGACTTAACCAGGACTAAACCAGGTCTAAACCAGGTCTAAACCAGGACTAAACCTGGACTAAACCAGGACTAAACCTGGACTAAACCTGGACTAAACCAGGTCTAAACCAGGACTAAACCTGGACTAAACCAGGACTAAACCAGGTCTAAACCTGGACTAAACCAGGACTAAACCTGGACTAAACCTGGACTAAACCTGGACTAAACCAGGTCTAAATCTGGTCTAAACCTGGACTAAACCTGGACTAAACCTGGACTAAACCAGGTCTAAATCTGGTCTAAACCAGGACTAAACCAGGACTAAACCAGGACTAAACCTGGACTAAACCTGGACTAAACCAGGTCTAAACCAGGACTAAACCTGGACTAAACCAGGACTAAACCAGGACTAAACCAGGTCTAAACCAGGTCTAAACCAGGTCTAAACCTGGACTAAACCTGGACTAAACCAGGACTAAACCTGGACTAAACCTGGACTAAACCTGGACTAAACCAGGTCTAAATCTGGTCTAAACCTGGACTAAACCTGGACTAAACCTGGACTAAACCAGGTCTAAATCTGGTCTAAACCAGGACTAAACCAGGACTAAACCAGGACTAAACCAGGACTAAACCAGGTCTAAACCAGGACTAAACCTGGACTAAACCAGGACTAAACCAGGTCTAAACCAGGTCTAAACCAGGTCTAAATCTGGTCTAAACCTGGACTAAACCTGGACTAAACCAGGTCTAAACCAGGACTAAACCTGGACTAAACCAGGACTAAACCAGGACTAAACCAGGTCTAAACCAGGTCTAAACCAGGTCTAAACCTGGACTAAACCTGGACTAAACCAGGACTAAACCTGGACTAAACCTGGACTAAACCTGGACTAAACCAGGTCTAAATCTGGTCTAAACCTGGACTAAACCTGGACTAAACCTGGACTAAACCAGGTCTAAATCTGGTCTAAACCAGGACTAAACCAGGACTAAACCAGGACTAAACCTGGACTAAACCAGGTCTAAACCAGGACTAAACCTGGACTAAACCAGGACTAAACCAGGACTAAACCAGGTCTAAACCAGGTCTAAACCAGGTCTAAACCTGGACTAAACCTGGACTAAACCTGGACTATACCAGGTCTAAATCTGGTCTAAACCTGGACTAAACCTGGACTAAACCAGGTCTAAACCAGGACTAAACCTGGACTAAACCAGGACTAAACCAGGACTAAACCAGGTCTAAACCAGGTCTAAACCAGGTCTAAACCTGGACTAAACCTGGACTAAACCAGGACTAAACCTGGACTAAACCTGGACTAAACCTGGACTAAACCAGGTCTAAATCTGGTCTAAACCTGGACTAAACCTGGACTAAACCTGGACTAAACCAGGTCTAAATCTGGTCTAAACCAGGACTAAACCAGGACTAAACCAGGACTAAACCAGGTCTAAACCAGGACTAAATCTGGACTAAACCAGGACTAAACCAGGACTAAACCAGGTCTAAACCTGGACTAAACCTGGACTAAACCAGGACTAAACCTGGACTAAACCTGGACTAAACCTGGACTAAACCAGGTCTAAATCTGGTCTAAACCTGGACTAAACCTGGACTAAACCAGGTCTAAACCAGGACTAAACCTGGACTAAACCAGGACTAAACCAGGACTAAACCAGGTCTAAACCAGGTCTAAACCAGGTCTAAACCTGGACTAAACCTGGACTAAACCAGGACTAAACCTGGACTAAACCTGGACTAAACCAGGACTAAACCAGGACTAAACCAGGACTAAACCTGGACTAAACCTGGACTAAACCAGGTCTAAACCAGGACTAAACCTGGACTAAACCAGGTCTAAACCAGGACTAAACCTGGACTAAACCAGGACTAAACCAGGACTAAACCTGGACTAAACCTGTACTAAACCTGGACTAAAATAATACTAAACTGTGTTAAAACCAAAGACAAACCAGGACGAGCCCAGATGAATCTGAAGCAGGACTTGAGCTCCTGTACCACCAGTGGGACCTGTACCGCAGCCTGAGAACCTCTGAGGTACTGAGGTGTTTTTATATTTGTGCTGTTTTTGCAGAGAACATGGAATAAAAATGAAAAAGTAAATAATCGTTTTCCTGAGTCTCAGATGTTTCAGAGCCGTCTCCTGCTGAGCTCTGACAAATAAAAACCTTTGTGCGCGTGATTCCAGCGCTTTCTCTGAGCCGCGTGCGTCACCGCTGACGTGGGGCTCGCGCCGCGGTCCCGGACTCCGTTTCCCGTGATGCCCCGCGGCCGCGGCTCAGTTCTCAGCAGCTGCGGCCGAGCGCGGAGCTGTCCACGGACCGCGGACCTGAGGGAGGACAGCGGGGGACCCGGAGACACGCGCACGAGGACACGAGGACGGCGAGGGACACAGGCACGTGACGCGGGGGACAGAGGCACGTGACGCACAGACAGGTGAGAGACAGCGTTTTATAACCAGGCTTTTATTGTGAAGAGGCGCCAGAAAAACAACAACAACACAACAGAGACACATCCAGACCTGGTCCAGACCAGGTCCAGACCAGGTCCAGACCAGACTCAGGACCCAGACTCAGGACCCAGACTCAGGACCACAGACTCAGGACCCAGACTCAGGACCCAGACTCAGGACCCAGACTCAGGACCACAGACTCAGGACCGACCACAGACTCAGGACCACAGACTCAGGACCGACCACAGACTCAGGACCACAGACTCAGGACCGACCACAGACTCAGGACCACAGACTCAGGACCACAGACTCTGGACCGACCACAGACTCAGGACCACAGACTCAGGACCACAGACTCAGGACCCAGACTCAGGACCCAGACTCAGGACCACAGACTCAGGACCACAGACTCAGGACCACAGACTCTGGACCGACCACAGACTCAGGACCACAGACTCAGGACCACAGACTCAGGACCCAGACTCAGGACCCAGACTCAGGACCACAGACTCAGGACCACAGACTCAGGACCCAGACTCAGGACCCAGACTCAGGACCACAGACTCAGGACCGACCACAGACTCAGGACCACAGACTCAGGACCCAGACTCAGGACCACAGACTCAGGACCACAGACTCAGGACCCAGACTCAGGACCCAGACTCAGGACCCAGACTCAGGACCACAGACTCAGGACCGACCACAGACTCAGGACCACAGACTCAGGACCACAGACTCAGGACCCAGACTCAGGACCCAGACTCAGGACCACAGACTCAGGACCACAGACTCTGGACCGACCACAGACTCAGGACCACAGACTCAGGACCACAGACTCAGGACCCAGACTCAGGACCGACCACAGACTCAGGACCCAGACTCAGGACCACAGACTCAGGACCACAGACTCAGGACCACAGACTCAGGACCACAGACTCAGGACCGACCACAGACTCAGGACCACAGACTCAGGACCCAGACTCAGGACCCAGACTCAGGACCCAGACTCAGGACCACAGACTCAGGACCGACCACAGACTCAGGACCACAGACTCAGGACCACAGACTCAGGACCGACCACAGACTCAGGACCACAGACTCAGGACCCAGACTCAGGACCACAGACTCAGGACCCAGACTCAGGACCCAGACTCAGGACCACAGACTCAGGACCACAGACTCAGGACCCAGACTCAGGACCCAGACTCAGGACCCAGACTCAGGACCACAGACTCAGGACCGACCACAGACTCAGGACCACAGACTCAGGACCACAGACTCAGGACCCAGACTCAGGACCCAGACTCAGGACCACAGACTCAGGACCACAGACTCTGGACCGACCACAGACTCAGGACCACAGACTCAGGACCACAGACTCTGGACCGACCACAGACTCAGGACCCAGACTCAGGACCCAGACTCAGGACCCAGACTCAGGACCACAGACTCAGGACCCAGACTCAGGACCCAGACTCAGGACCACAGACTCAGGACCACAGACTCAGGACCACAGACTCAGGACCCAGACTCAGGACCCAGACTCAGGACCCAGACTCAGGACCCAGACTCAGGACCACAGACTCAGGACCACAGACTCAGGACCACAGACTCTGGACCGACCACAGACTCAGGACCCAGACTCAGGACCCAGACTCAGGACCCAGACTCAGGACCGACCACAGACTCAGGACCCAGACTCAGGACCACAGACTCAGGACCCAGACTCAGGACCACAGACTCAGGACCCAGACTCAGGACCCAGACTCAGGACCGACCACAGACTCAGGACCCAGACTCAGGACCACAGACTCTGGACCGACCACAGACTCAGGACCCAGACTCAGGACCCAGACTCTGGACCGATCACAGACTCAGGACCCAGACTCTGGACCCAGACTCTGGACCGATCACAGACTCAGGACCACAGACTCAGGACCACAGACTCAGGACCACAGACTCAGGACCCAGACTCAGGACCCAGACTCAGGACCCAGACTCAGGACCACAGACTCAGGACCGACCACAGACTCAGGACCACAGACTCAGGACCACAGACTCAGGACCCAGACTCAGGACCCAGACTCAGGACCACAGACTCAGGACCACAGACTCTGGACCGACCACAGACTCAGGACCACAGACTCAGGACCCAGACTCAGGACCCAGACTCAGGACCCAGACTCAGGACCACAGACTCAGGACCCAGACTCAGGACCCAGACTCAGGACCACAGACTCAGGACCACAGACTCAGGACCCAGACTCTGGACCCAGACTCAGGACCACAGACTCAGGACCACAGACTCAGGACCACAGACTCTGGACCGACCACAGACTCAGGACCCAGACTCAGGACCCAGACTCAGGACCCAGACTCAGGACCACAGACTCAGGACCCAGACTCAGGACCCAGACTCAGGACCACAGACTCAGGACCACAGACTCAGGACCACAGACTCTGGACCGACCACAGACTCAGGACCCAGACTCAGGACCACAGACTCAGGACCCAGACTCAGGACCCAGACTCAGGACCGACCACAGACTCAGGACCCAGACTCAGGACCCAGACTCAGGACCCAGACTCAGGACCGACCACAGACTCAGGACCCAGACTCAGGACCACAGACTCAGGACCCAGACTCAGGACCACAGACTCAGGACCCAGACTCAGGACCCAGACTCAGGACCCAGACTCAGGACCGACCACAGACTCAGGACCCAGACTCAGGACCACAGACTCTGGACCGACCACAGACTCAGGACCCAGACTCAGGACCCAGACTCTGGACCGATCACAGACTCAGGACCCAGACTCTGGACCACAGACTCTGGACCGACCACAGACTCAGGACCGACCACAGACTCAGGACCCAGACTCAGGACCCAGACTCTGGACCCAGACTCTGGACCCAGACTCAGGACCGACCACAGACTCAGGACCCAGACTCAGGACCCAGACTCTGGACCACAGACTCTGGACCGACCACAGACTCAGGACCACAGACTCAGGACCGACCACAGACTCTGGACCCAGACTCAGGACCCAGACTCTGGACTCAGACTCAGGACCCAGACTCTGGACCCAGACTCAGAACTGACCACAGACTCAGGACCCAGACTCAGGACCCAGACTCAGGACCACAGACTCTGGACCGACCACAGACTCAGGACCCAGACTCAGGACCCAGACTCAGGACCGACCACAGACTCAGGACCCAGACTCTGGACCACAGACTCTGGACCGACCACAGACTCAGGACCACAGACTCAGGACCGACCACAGACTCTGGACCCAGACTCTGGACCCAGACTCAGGACCCAGACTCAGGACCGACCACAGACTCAGGACCACAGACTCTGGACCGACCACAGACTCAGGACCACAGACTCTGGACCCAGACTCTGGACCCAGACTCAGGACCCAGACTCTGGACCCACACTCAGGACCCAGACTCAGGACCCAGACTCAGGACCGACCACAGACTCAGGACCGACCACAGACTCAGGACCACAGACTCTGGACCGACCACAGACTCAGGACCACAGACTCTGGACCCAGACTCTGGACCCAGACTCAGGACCCAGACTCTGGACCCACACTCAGGACCCAGACTCAGGACCACAGACTCAGGGCCCAGACTCAGGACCCAGACTCAGGACCACAGACTCAGGACCCAGACTCAGGACCACAGACTCAGGACCGACCACAGACTCAGGACCCAGACTCTGGACCCAGACTCTGGACCCAGACTCTGGACCCAGACTCTGGACCCAGACTCAGATCTGATTCTTGTGTTTAATGTTCCCAGCAGCAGTTCTTCAGCCGGAGGTCAGAGGTCACAGATGTGGGTCACAGGAAGATGAGAGACGATGGCTTTGGACCGAACCCCGAGGTCACACCGAACCAGGTCAGGACCAGGACTCAGGACCAGGACTCAGGACCAGGACTCAGGACCAGGACTCAGGACCAGGACTCAGGACCAGGACTCAGGACCAGGACCAGGACTCAGGACCAGGACTCAGGACCAGGACTCAGGACATAAGGACCAGGACCAGGACTCAGGACCAGGACTCAGGACTCAGGACCAGGACTCAGGACCAGGACTCAGGACCAGGACTCAGGACTCAGGACCAGGACCAGGACTCAGGCTGGTTTTCCTGCTGCAGGAGCTCCTGCTGTGGAACATTCATTCATTCATCTTCTTCACTCATTAGGGCCAGGGGTCGCAGGTATGGGGCCCGTCCCAGTGACCGTGGGCCTGAGGCGGGGCCCACACTGGACAGGGGAGATGATACTTTCAAAATGAATTTAGTTTTCCCTGAACATTTACCTGATCGTTTACTGAATGTTGGTGTCACATTTTGCTTTAAAACAACAAAAATATTCATCAGTTTGCATTTTGTCTGTGCAGCGACACAATAACTACACTGCAAAAAAATCTATCAGCATTAGTTAAAATGACTTGAATTGATTTGTTTATTTTTTTAATAGGCTGGATTATTTATGTACTAATATGGCTAGAAAGAAGAAAAAATGATCTGCTTGAAAGTCAAATAATCTAACCGTGATAGTAAATAAATCCAATCTAGTAAAAGTTACTCAAATCAAGAGGCTGAGAGCTCCTGACCTACTGCGACTTTTATTATTATTATTATTATTATTATTATTATTATTATTATTATTATTATTATTATTATTATTATTATTATTATATAATATTATATTATTAATATTTATTTTATTTTAATTATAGTATAATTTGTATTTTATTAAGTTTTCTGTATAATCTGTATTTTATTTTATTTCTAGTATAATCTGGTTTTTCCTCCTCCATCACTTCCTCTTCCTGTTGCATCCTCCCGTTGCTGTGGTGACCACCGAAGGGCACTGAGCACGTGCGGAACTCGACTGCACGTGTCTCGCTCACTTGGCCTCGGCCAATCACAGTGCTCCTCCTGACATCAGAGGGCGGGGCTTATTATGTAAAACAGAGACATTCAGCTCCTCTCTCTCTCTCTCTCTCCTACTGCTGCTGGTACATTTCCATAAACCAGGACTAAACCAGGACTAAACCAGGACTAAACCAGGTCTAAACCAGGACTAAACCAGGACTAAACCAGGACTAAACCAGGTCTAAACCAGGACTAAACCAGGACTAAACCAGGTCTAAACCAGGACTAAACCAGGACTAAACCAGGACTAAACCAGGTCTAAACCAGGACTAAACCAGGACTAAACCAGGACTAAACCAGGACTAAACCAGGTCTAAACCAGGACTAAACCAGGACTAAACCAGGACTAAACCAGGACTAAACCAGGTCTAAACCAGGACTAAACCAGGTCTAAACCAGGACTAAACCAGGTCTAAACCAGGTCTAAACCAGGACTAAACCAGGACTAAACCAGGTCTAAACCAGGACTAAACCAGGACTAAACCAGGTCTAAACCAGGACTAAACCAGGACTAAACCAGGACTAAACCAGGACTAAACCAGGTCTAAACCAGGTCTAAACCAGGACTAAACCAGGACTAAACCAGGACTAAACCAGGACTAAACCAGGTCTAAACCAGGACTAAACCAGGTCTAAACCAGGTCTAAACCAGGTCTAAACCAGGACTAAACCAGGACTAAACCAGGTCTAAACCAGGACTAAACCAGGTCTAAACCAGGACTAAACCAGGTCTAAACCAGGACTAAACCAGGTCTAAACCAGGTCTAAACCAGGTCTAAACCAGGTCTAAACCTGGTCTAAACCAGGACTAAACCAGGACTAAACCAGGTCTAAACCAGGTCTAAACCAGGACTAAACCAGGACTAAACCAGGACTAAACCAGGTCTAAACCAGGTCTAAACCAGGACTAAACCAGGACTAAACCAGGTCTAAACCAGGTCTAAACCAGGTCTAAACCAGGACTAAACCAGGACTAAACCAGGTCTAAACCAGGACTAAACCAGGACTAAACCAGGACTAAACCAGGTCTAAACCAGGACTAAACCAGGTCTAAACCAGGTCTAAACCAGGTCTAAACCAGGTCTAAACCTGGACTAAACCAGGTCTAAACCAGGTCTAAACCAGGTCTAAACCAGGACTAAACCAGGACTAAACCAGGTCTAAACCAGGACTAAACCAGGACTAAACCAGGACTAAACCAGGTCTAAACCAGGACTAAACCAGGTCTAAACCAGGTCTAAACCAGGTCTAAACCAGGTCTAAACCTGGACTAAACCAGGTCTAAACCAGGACTAACCCAGGACTTTTCTTCAGACAGGGGTCACTAAAACAAATCTGAAGCAGAAGTAAATTAGGTCTAACCCAGACCTGTGTGCTCCACTCAGAGAGACCAGGAGTCTAACCCACAACCTCCTCCTCACTAAGACCTGTGTACTGCTGTTGTGTTGCAGGATGAGGTGGGATCAGCTGATGGCTCAGGTGAAGAGCTGGAGGAGGGCGGGGCTAAAGAACCAGGTGACTCCCACAGGTAAGACTCACCTGTGTGACTTCTGCAGTACCTCCACTGTCCACCAGGGCCTCGCAGCTCTGAACGTTCATGTGTTCATCCTGTTCATGTGTTCATTCTGTTCCTGTTCATGAGTTCATCCTGATCATGTGTTCATCCTGTTCATATGTCCATCCTGTTCATGTGTTCATCCTGTTCATGTTCATGAGTTCATCCTGTTCATGTGTTCATCCTGTCCTCTGCCTGCAGGGGGAGCCACCCAGTGGACAGAGCCGGCCTCTTCTCCTTCATGACGTTTCATTGGCTGACTCCTCTGGCGGGACACGCCCACAGGAAAGGACGGCTCCTATTGGCTGATCTGTGGCCCCTGTCTGAGAGGGAGAGCTGCCTCAAGAACAGCCTCAGGTCAGGACCGGCCTCAGGTCTGGGCCGGCCTCGGGTCTGGGCCGGCCTCGGGTCTGGGACGGCCTCGGGTCTGGGCCGGCCTCGGGTCGGGGACGGCCTCGGGTCTGGACCGGCCTCGGGTCGGGGACGGCCTCGGGTCTGGACCGGCCTCGGGTCGGGGACGGCCTCGGGTCTGCACCGGCCTCGGGTCTGGGCCGGCCTCGGGTCGGGGACGGCCTCGGGTCGGGACCGGTCTGGTTTTTCTGAGTGGTCTCAGTCTCAGCCTCAGTGTCAGAGTCAGATGTGTTTAAAGGTTTATTCTCCAGTGGAAGCGTCTGGGGAGAACTGTGTCCCCAGCTCCACATTACCTTGTAGAATAAAAATACATAACATACACAATAACATAACATACACAATAACATAACATACACAATAACATAATAACACAATAACATAACATACACAATAACATAATAACACAATAACATAATAACACAATAACATAACATACACAATAACATAATAACACAATAACATAATAACACAATAACATAACATACACAATAACATAATAACACAATAACACAATAACATAATAACACAATAACATAATAACACAATAACATAACATACACAATAACATAACATACATAATAACATACATGATAACATAATAACACAATAACACAATAACATAATAACATAATAACATAACATACATAATAACACAATAACATAATAACAATAACATAATAACATAATAACACAATAACATAATAACACAATAACATAATAACACACTAACATAATAACATAACATAATAACACAATAACATAATAACACAATAACATAACACATAAAACACAATAACATAATAACACAATAACATAACACAATAACATAATAACACAATAACATAATAACACACTAACATAATAACACACTAACATAATAACATAATAACACAATAACATAATAACATAACATAACATACACAATAACATAACATACATAATAACACAATAACAATATACATAATAACATAATAACATAACATAATAACACAATAACATAATAACACAATAACATAATAACATAACATAATAACATAATAACATAACATAATAACACAATAACATAACATACACAATAACATAACATACATAATAACACAATAACACAATAACATAATAACATAACATAATAACATAATAACATAACACAATAACATAACATACACAATAACACAATAACATAATAACACAATAACATAATTACACAATAACATAATAACACAATAACATAATAACACACTAACATAATAACATAACATAATAACACAATAACATAATAACACAATAACATAATAACATAACATAATAACACAATAACATAATAACACAATAACATAACATAACATACACAATAACATAACATACATAATAACATAATAACATAACATAATAACACAATAACATAATAACATAATAACATAACATAATAACATAATAACATAACATAATAACACAATAACATAACATACACAATAACATAACATACATAATAACACAATAACATGATAACACACTAACATAATAACACACTAACATAATAACATAACATAATAACACAATAACATAAAAACATAATAACACAATAACATAATAACATAACATAATAACACAATAACATAATAACATAACATAACATAATAACACAATAACATAATAACACACTAACATAATAACATAACATAATAACACACTAACATAATAACATAACATAATAACACAATAACATAATAACACAATAACATAATAACATAACATAATAACACAATAACATAATAACACACTAACATAATAACATAACATAATAACACAATAACATAATAACATAATAACACAATAACATAATAACACAATAACATAATAACACACTAACATAATAACATAACATAATAACACAATAACATAATAACATAACATAATAACACAATAACATAATAACATAATAACACAATAACATAATAACATAACATAATAACACAATAACATAATACTATAACATAATAACACAATAACATAATAACATAATAACACAATAACATAACATAATAACACAATAACATAATAACACAATAACATAATAACATAACACAATAACATAATAACATAACATAATAACACAATAACATAATGATATAATAACACAATAACATAATAACATAACATAATAACACAATAACATAATAACATAACATAATAACACAATAACATAATAACATAACATAATAACACACTAACATAATAACATAACATAATAACACAATAACATAATAACATAATAACACAATAACATAATAACATAACATAATAACACAATAACATAATAACACAATAACATAATAACATAATAACACAATAACATAACATAATACCACAATAACATAATAACACAATAACATAATTACACAATAACATAATAACACAATAACATAATAACACACTAACATAATAACATAACATAATAACACAATAACATAATAACATAACATAACATACACAATAACATAACATACATAATAACACAATAACATAACACCATAACACAATAACATAACATACATAATAACATAATAACATAACATAATAACACAATAACATAATGATATAATAACACAATAACATAATAACATAACATAATAACACAATAACATAATAACATAACATAATAACACAATAACATAATAACATAACATAATAACACACTAACATAATAACATAACATAATAACACAATAACATAATAACATAATAACACAATAACATAATAACATAACATAATAACACAATAACACAAAACATAATAACACAATAACATAATAACACAATAACATAATAACACACTAACATAATAACATAACATAATAACACAATAACATAATAACATAACATAACATACATAATAACATAATAACATAACATAATAACACAATAACACAATAACATAATAACACAATAACATAATAACATAACATAATAACATAACATAATAACACAATAACATAACATACACAATAACATAACATACATAATAACACAATAACATAATAACATAACATAATAACACAATAACATAATAACACACTAACATAATAACATAACATAATAACACAATAACATAATAACATAACATAATAACACAATAACATAATAACACAATAACATAATAACATAACATAATAACACAATAACACAATAACATAATAACATAATAACACAATAACATAATAACATAACATAATAACACAATAACACAATAACATAATAACCCAATAACACAATAACATAATAACACAATAACGTAATAACATAATATCACAATAACGTAATAACATAATAACATAATAACACAATAACACAATAACTTAATAACATAATAACACAATAACATAATAACATAATAACATAATAACACAATAACATAATAACATAACATAATAACACAATAACACAATAACATAATAACACAATAACATAATAACACAATAACGTAATAACATAATAACATAATAACACAATAACACAATAACTTAATAACATAATAACACAATAACGTAATAACATAACACAATAACATAATAACATAATAACACAATAACATAATAACACAATAACACAATAACGTAATAACATAATAACACAATAACACAATAACATAATAACATAATAACACAATAACATAATAACATAACATAATAACACAATAACACAATAACACAATAACATAATAACATAATAACACAATAACATAATAACATAACATAATAACACAATAACACAATAACATAATAACCCAATAACACAATAACATAATAACACAATAACATAATAACATAATAACATAACATAATAACCCAATAACACAATAACATAATAACACAATAACATAATAACACAATAACATAATACTATAACATAATAACACAATAACACAATAACATAATAACACAATAACATAATAACCCAATAACACAATAACATAATAACACAATAACATAATAACACAATAACATGTCCAAAAACAAGGAGCAGGTGAGAGAGTAAAGTTTATTCCAGGACACAACAACGCAGCTCAAGTCAATCCTCCCTAAGTGTATGCGTGCTCTGCCTCACGTGTTGCTGACAGGCTTAGCTCAGTTATGGCACCGCGCTCTAAGGACACTCGCCTTCCGCTTGGTGCTTCCTCACTGGCTGTTGCTCCTGAGCACACCCTACCTCCGGGGTCGGTGGGAGCCCAACGAATTCAGTTCATCTCCTCTGTCTTTTTTGGCAGCTCTCCTATTTGAGGTGATGTCGTGTCTTCGCTCATCAGTCCGTCGGGTCTCTTCTAAAGAC
>CM036245.1:0-81931 GCA_020698575.1 Bostrychus sinensis | reverse complement strand
GAACCAGACCAGGACATGACCAGAACCAGACCAGGACATGACCAGGACATGACCAGGACATGACCAGGACCAGACCAGAACCATGACCAGAACCAGACCAGGACATGACCAGAACCATGACCAGGACAATGACCAGGACATGACCAGAACCAGACCAGGACATGACCAGAGACAGACCAGGACATGACCAGAACAGACCAGGACATGTCCAGGACATAGCAGGACATGACCAGAACCAGACCAGGACACATGACCAGGACATGACCAGGACATGACCAAGAACAATGACCAGGAACCATGACCAGGACATGACCAGAACCAGACCAGGACATGATCCAGGGGACCTGACCAGACATGACCAGGACCATGACCAGGACATGACCAGAACCAGACCAGGACATGACCAGGACCAGACCAGGACATGACCAGAACCAGACCAGACATGTCCAGGACATGACAAGGACATGGACCAGGACCAGACCAGGACATGACAAGAACACCAGACAGGACATGACCAGGAACCATGACCAGAACCAGGCCCAGGACATGCCCAAGGACATGACCAGGACATGAACCAAGAAAAAAAAAAACATGACCAGGACCACTGACAGGACATGACCAGGAACCAGGACCAGGGAACATGACCAGGACATGACCAGAACCAGACCAGGACATGCCCAGGACCATGACCAGGACCATGACCAGGAACCATGACCGGACATGTACCCGGACCATGACCAGGACATGACCGGACAATGACCAGGACATGACCAGAAACCAGACCAGGACATTGACCAGGACAGGACCAGACATGACCAGGAACCAGACCATACATGACTAGATCCAGACCAGACATGGACCGATGAATAGACCAGGACCAGACTGACCAGGACATGACCTAGAACCCGACCAGGACATGACCAGGACCAGACCAGGACATGACCAGGACATGACCAGAACCAGACCAGGACATGACCAGAACCAGACCAGGACATGACCAGGACATGACCAGAACCAGACCAGGACATGACCAGGACATGACCAGAACATGACCAGAACCAGACCAGGACATGTCCAGGACATGACCAGGACATGACCAGGACCAGACCAGGACATGACTAGATCCAGACCAGGACATGACCAGGACATGACTAGAACCAGACCAGGACATGACCAGGACATGACTAGAACCAGACCAGGACATGACCAGAACCAGACCAGGACATGACCAGGACATGACCAGAACCAGACCAGGACATGACCAGAACCAGACCAGGACATGACCAGAACCAGACCAGGACATGACCAGGACATGACCAGGACATGACCAGGACATGACCAGAACCAGACCAGGACATGACCAGAACCAGACCAGGACATGACCAGAACCAGACCAGGACATGACCAGGACATGACCAGGACATGACCAGAACCAGACCAGGACATGACTAGAACCAGACCAGGACATGACCAGGACATGACCAGGACATGACCAGAACCAGACCAGGACATGACCAGAACCAGACCAGGACATGACTAGAACCAGACCAGGACATGTCCAGGACATGACCAGGACATGACCAGGACCAGACCAGGACATGACAAGAACCAGACCAGGACATGACCAGAACCAGACCAGGACATGACCAGAACCAGACCAGGACATGTCCAGGACATGACCAGGACATGACCAGGACCAGACCAGGACATGACAAGAACCAGACCAGGACATGACCAGGACCAGACCAGGACATGACCAGAACCAGACCAGGACATGTCCAGGACATGACCAGGACATGACCAGGACCAGACCAGGACATGACAAGAACCAGACCAGGACATGACCAGAACCAGACCAGAACATGACCAGGACATGACCAGGACATGACCAGGACATGACCAGAACCAGACCAGAACCAGACCAGGACATGACCAGAACCAGACCAGGACATGACCAGGACATGACCAGAACCAGACCAGGACATGACCAGGACATGACCAGAACATGACCAGAACCAGACCAGGACATGTCCAGGACATGACCAGGACATGACCAGGACCAGACCAGGACATGACAAGAACCAGACCAGGACATGACCAGAACCAGACCAGGACATGACCAGAACCAGACCAGGACATGTCCAGGACATGACCAGGACATGACCAGGACCAGACCAGGACATGACAAGAACCAGACCAGGACATGACCAGGACATGACCAGAACCAGACCAGGACATGACCAGAACCAGACCAGGACATGACCAGAACCAGACCAGGACATGTCCAGGACATGACCAGGACATGACCAGGACCAGACCAGGACATGACAAGAACCAGACCAGGACATGACCAGAACCAGACCAGGACATGTCCAGGACATGACCAGGACATGACCAGGACCAGACCAGGACATGACCAGGACATGACTAGAACCAGACCAGGACATGACCAGGACATGACTAGAACCAGACCAGGACATGACCAGAACCAGACCAGGACATGACCAGGACATGACCAGAACCAGACCAGGACATGACCAGAACCAGACCAGGACATGACCAGGACATGACCAGGACATGACCAGAACCAGACCAGGACATGACCAGAACCAGACCAGGACATGACCAGAACCAGACCAGGACATGACCAGGACATGACCAGGACATGACCAGAACCAGACCAGGACATGACCAGAACCAGACCAGGACATGACCAGGACATGACCAGGACATGACCAGAACCAGACCAGGACATGACTAGAACCAGACCAGGACATGACCAGGACATGACCAGAACCAGACCAGAACCAGACCAGGACATGACCAGAACCAGACCAGGACCAGACCAGAACCCGACCAGGACATGACTAGAACCAGACCAGGACATGACTAGAACCAGGCTAAACCAGGCCAGAACCAGACCATATCCTAGTCTGTACAGTAAAACAGTAGAAGTGTGCATTCTAGTTCCTTCACTCTGGAACAAGCCACGCCCACTCAGAAACACCAGTCACAGGCTCCGCCCCTCTGAGCTTCAACATAAACTTTACCTCTACATTATTTTAACCCTGAAACAGTTTAGGCAGTTTCTTTATCAGGAGAACTGTATTCTGTTTGGTTAGATGTGTGAGCGCCAGCTCATGATACCAGCAGTAAAAATATTACAAGGTGGTATAGCTCATGAGTCCATCTAGTGGTAGACGGTGAAACTGCATACAGCTAACAGCTCACATTAATTCACTGAGGACTGGTCACTAACAGAAAACTGTTCCTGCAGCTCACAGGACTGTTCCAGTTCACAGTGAGACTGGCGTCAGAGACCGAGGCCCGGTTCACCTCCGTGGAGAGGATCCACCACTATATACAGGTAATATACCTGTATATACAGGTAATATACCTTTACATACAGGTAATATACCTGTACATGCAGGTAATACACCTGTACATACAGGTAATACACCTGTACATACAGGTACATACAGGTAATACACCTGTACATGCAGGTAATACACCTGTACATGCAGGTACATGCAGGTAATACACCTGTACATACAGGTACATACAGGTAATACACCTGTACATGCAGGTAATACACCTGTACATGCAGGTACATGCAGGTAATACACCTGTACATGCAGGTAATACACCTGTACATACAGGTACATACAGGTAATACACCTGTACATGCAGGTAATACACCTGTACATACAGGTAATACACCTGTATATACAGGTAATATACCTGTACATGCAGGTAATACACCTGTACTTACAGGTAATACACCTGTACATGCAGGTAATACACCTGTACATACAGGTAATACACCTGTATATATAGGTAATACACCTGTACATACAGGTAATACACCTGTACATGCAGGTAATACACCTGTACATACAGGTAATACACCTGTACATGCAGGTAATACACCTGTATATACAGGTAATACACCTGTATATGCAGGTAATATACCTGTACATGCAGGTAATACACCTGTACATGCAGGTAATACACCTGTACATACAGGTAATACACCTGTATATGCAGGTAATATACCTGTACATGCAGGTAATACACCTGTACATACAGGTAATATACCTGTATATACAGGTAATACACCTGTACATACAGGTACATGCAGGTAATACACCTGTACATGCAGGTAATACACCTGTACATACAGGTAATACACCTGTACATGCAGGTAATACACCTGTACATACAGGTAATACACCTGTACATGCAGGTAATACACCTGTATATACAGGTACATGCAGGTAATACACCTGTACATACAGGTAATACACCTGTACATACAGGTAAATTCCTACATACAGGTATGAAAACATAACTCAGCCTGTAAACCTCTACCGCATGGTTCCGACCGCCTCAGTGCAGGTAACTATAGAACCTGGTGAGACTGGCGTAGAACTAGGGTTGCAAAGGGGTGGAAAATTTATGGTAAATTTCTGCAAATTTTCTGGAAACTTTCCATGGGAAGTTAAGCTTGGAAATTTTGGAAATTTGGAAACCATATATAAATAAATTAAAAAACATATATACATATAATCCAACACAGATATAAGCTATGCTAATAAGCAAATTAAACTTTTGGTACAAAGGTCAATACAATTTTGCAATTATATTTCAATTCAAACTACAACAGAGTTGTCCTCAGTCCACAGCAAACACCTGTTTTATAGAGGCACAGTCAAACAGAATGGAAATTGTTCAAAAGAGAGAACATGTGCTGAGCTGACACAGTTTAATCAGTGGAAAAACACCACATTACATTAATCTGCTCAAAACACGGCACCACCCCCAGTGGCCAGCCTGGGAACTGCAGCCACACTAGTGTTGATAAGCCTACCACCAGAACAGATGGAGCTCATTAATTATGCATGATGATGTCACAAATGTATTGATATCTATAAAGAATTATGATGCTTAATAATCTGCCCCCAAAATATCACAACATACCACAAAACACATTTTTACCCTAACCACAAATATGGAGTCTGCAGTCTGGAGTTTGGTAGAGTTCTGGAGATCAGCTGTGAATGTGATAGGTTACTACATGTACCACATGTTACTACATGTACCACAGGTTACTACATGTACCACAGGTTACTACATGTACCACAGGTTACTACATGTACCACGTTACTACATGTACCACGTTACTGCATGTACCACAGGTTACTACATGTACCACATGTTACTACATGTACCACAGGTTACTACATGTACCACATGTTACTACATGTACCACATGTTACTGCATGTACCACATGTTACTACATGTACCACATGTTACTACATGTACCACAGGTTACTACATGTACCACAGGTTACTACATGTACCACATGTTACTGCATGTACCACATGTTACTACATGTACCACATGTTACTGCATGTACCACATGTTACTACATGTACCACAGGTTACTACATGTACCGCAGGTTACTACATGTACCACAGGTTACTGCATGTACCACATGTTACTACATGTATCGCAGGTTACTGCATGTACCACATGTTACTACATGTACCACATGTTACTACATGTATCGCAGGTTACTACATGTACCACAGGTTATTACTACATGTACCACAGGTTATTACTACATGTACCACAGGTTATTACTACATGTACCGCAGGTTACTACATGTACCACAAGTTACTACATGTACCACAGGTTACTACATGTACCACAGGTTACTACATGTACCACATGTTACTGCATGTACCACATGTTACTACATGTATCGCAGGTTACTGCATGTACCACATGTTACTACATGTACCACATGTTACTACATGTATCGCAGGTTACTACATGTACCACAGGTTATTACTACATGTACCACAGGTTATTACTACATGTACCACAGGTTACTACATATACCGCAGGTTACTACATGTACCACATGTTACTACATGTACCACAGGTTACTACATGTACCGCAGGTTACTGCATGTACCACATGTTACTACATGTACCGCATGTTACTACATGTACCACAGGTTAGTACATGTACCACAGGTTACTACATGTACCCCAGGTTACTACATGTACCACAGGTTACTACATGTACCACAGGTTACTACATGTACCACATGTTACTACATGTACCACAGGTTACTACATGTACCACAGGTTACTACATGTACCCCAGGTTACTACATGTACCACAGGTTACTACATGTACCCCAGGTTACTACATGTACTACAGGTTACTACATGTACCACATGTTACTACATGTACCACAGGTTACTACATGTACCACAAGTTACTACATGTACCACAGGTTACTACATGTACCACAGGTTACTACATGTACCACATGTTACTGCATGTACCACATGTTACTACATGTATCGCAGGTTACTGCATGTACCACATGTTACTACATGTACCACATGTTACTACATGTATCGCAGGTTACTACATGTACCACAGGTTATTACTACATGTACCACAGGTTATTACTACATGTACCACAGGTTACTACATATACCGCAGGTTACTACATGTACCACATGTTACTACATGTACCACAGGTTACTACATGTACCGCAGGTTACTGCATGTACCACATGTTACTACATGTACCGCATGTTACTACATGTACCACAGGTTAGTACATGTACCACAGGTTACTACATGTACCCCAGGTTACTACATGTACCACAGGTTACTACATGTACCACAGGTTACTACATGTACCACATGTTACTACATGTACCACAGGTTACTACATGTACCACAGGTTACTACATGTACCCCAGGTTACTACATGTACCACAGGTTACTACATGTACCCCAGGTTACTACATGTACTACAGGTTACTACATGTACCACATGTTACTACATGTACCACAGGTTACTACATGTACCGCAGGTTACTACATGTACCGCATGTTACTACATGTATCGCAGGTTACTGCATGTACCACATGTTACTACATGTATCACAGGTTACTACATGTACCGCAGGTTACTACATGTACCACAGGTTACTGCATGTACCACATGTTACTACATGTATCGCAGGTTACTGCATGTACCACGTTACTACATGTACCACATGTTACTACATGTATCGCAGGTTACTACATGTACCACAGGTTATTACTACATGTACCACAGGTTATTACTACATGTACCACAGGTTATTACTACATGTACCACAGGTTACTACATATACCGCAGGTTACTACATGTACCACATGTTACTACATGTACCACAGGTTACTACATGTACCACAGGTTACTACATGTACCACATGTTACTGCATGTACCACATGTTACTACATGTATCGCAGGTTACTGCATGTACCACATGTTACTACATGTACCACATGTTACTACATGTATCGCAGGTTACTACTTGTACCACAGGTTATTACTACATGTACCACAGGTTATTACTACATGTACCACAGGTTACTACATATACCGCAGGTTACTACATGTACCACATGTTACTACATGTACCACAGGTTACTACATGTACCACATGTTACTACATGTACCACATGTTACTACATGTATCGCAGGTTACTACATGTACCACAGGTTATTACTACATGTACCACAGGTTATTACTACATGTACCACAGGTTATTACTACATGTACCACATGTTACTACATGTACCACAGGTTACTACATGTACCGCAGGTTACTACATGTACCGCAGGTTACTACATATACCGCAGGTTACTACATGTACCACATGTTACTACATGTACCACAGGTTACTACATGTACCGCAGGTTACTACATATACCGCAGGTTACTACATGTACCACATGTTACTACATGTACCACAGGTTACTACATGTACCACAGGTTACTACATATACCGCAGGTTACTACATGTACCACATGTTACTACATGTACCACAGGTTACTACAGATACCACAGGTTACTACATGTACCACAGGTTACTACATGTACCACAGGTTACTACATATACCGCAGGTTACTACATGTACCACGTTACTACATGTACCACAGGTTACTACATGTACCGCAGGTTACTACATGTACCGCAGGTTACTGCATGTACCACATGTTACTACATGTATCGCAGGTTACTGCATGTACCACATGTTACTACATGTACCACAGGTTACTGCATGTACCACATGTTACTACATGTATCGCAGGTTACTGCATGTACCACATGTTACTACATGTACCACATGTTACTACATGTACCGCAGGTTACTACATGTATCGCAGGTTACTACATGTACCACAGGTTATTACTACATGTACCACAGGTTACTGCATGTACCACAGGTTACTACATGTACCACAGGTTACTACATATACCGCAGGTTACTACATGTACCACAGGTTACTACATGTATCGCAGGTTACTACATATACCGCAGGTTACTACATGTACCACAGGTTACTACATGTACCATGAGGCTACTGTAGAACCTTTTGAGACTGATGTAGAACCTGGTGAGACTGCTGTAGAACCTGGTGAGACTGCTGTAGAACCTGGTGAGACTGACGTAGAACCTGGTGAGACTGCTGTAGAACCTGGTGAGACTGACGTAGAACCTGGTGAGACTGCTGTAGAACACGGTGAGACTGCTGTAGAACCTGGTGAGACTGCTGTAGAACCTGGTGAGACTGCTGTAGAACCTGGTGAGACTGACGTAGAACCTGGTGAGACTGCTGTAGAACCTGGTGAGACTGACGTAGAACCTGGTGAGACTGACGTAGAACCTGGTGAGACTGCTGTAGAACCTGGTGAGACTGACGTAGAACCTGGTGAGACTGCTGTAGAACACGGTGAGACTGCTGTAGAACCTGGTGAGACTGCTGTAGAACCTGGTGAGACTGCTGTAGAACACGGTGAGACTGACGTAGAACCTGGTGAGACTGCTGTAGAACACGGTGAGACTGCTGTAGAACCTGGTGAGACTGCTGTAGAACACGGTGAGACTGCTGTAGAACACGGTGAGACTCCTGTAGAACACGGTGAGACTGCTGTAGAACCTGGTGAGACTGCTGTAGAACCTGGTGAGACTGACGTAGAACCTGGTGAGACTGCTGTAGAACACGGTGAGACTGCTGTAGAACACGGTGAGACTACTGTAGAACCTGGTGAGACTGCTGTAGAACCTGGTGAGACTGCTGTAGAACCTGGTGAGACTGATGTAGAACCTGGTGAGACTGCTGTAGAACACGGTGAGACTGCTGTAGAATCTGGTGAGACTGACGTAGAACCTGGTGAGACTGATGTAGAACCTGGTGAGACTGCTGTAGAACCTGGTGAGACTGCTGTAGAACACGGTGAGACTGCTGTAGAACACGGTGAGACTGCTGTAGAACCTGGTGAGACTGACGTAGAACCTGGTGAGACTGATGTAGAACCTGGTGAGACTGCTGTATAACCTGGTGAGACTGCTGTAGAACACGGTGAGACTGCTGTAGAACACGGTGAGACTGCTGTAGAACCTGGTGAGACTGCTGTAGAACCTGGTGAGACTGCTGTAGAACACGGTGAGACTGCTGTAGAACCTGGTGAGACTGCTGTAGAACCTGGTGAGACTGCTGTAGAACACGGTGAGACTGCTGTAGAACCTGGTGAGACTGACGTAGAACCTGGTGAGACTGCTGTAGAACCTGGTGAGACTGACGTAGAACCTGGTGAGAGTGACGTAGAACCTGGTGAGACTGATGTAGAACCTGGTGAGACTGCTGTAGAACCTGGTGAGACTGCTGTAGAACACGGTGAGACTGCTGTAGAACCTGGTGAGACTGCTGTAGAACCTGGTGAGACTGACGTAGAACCTGGTGAGACTGCTGTAGAACCTGGTGAGACTGACGTAGAACCTGGTGAGACTGCTGTAGAACCTGGTGAGACTGCTGTAGAACATGGTGAGACTGCTGTAGAACCTGGTGAGACTGCTGTAGAACCCGGTGAGACTGCTGTAGAACCCGGTAAGACTGCTGTAGAACCTGGTGAGACTGCTGTAGAACCCGGTAAGACTGCTGTAGAACCTGGTGAGACTGCTGTAGATCCTGGTGAGACTGCTGTAGAACCCGGTGAGACTGCTGTAGAACCCGGTAAGACTGCTGTAGAACCCGGTGAGACTGCTGTAGAACCTGGTGAGACTGCTGTAGAACCTGGTGAGACTGCTGTAGAACCCGGTGAGACTGCTGTAGAACCCGGTAAGACTGCTGTAGAACCCGGTGAGACTGCTGTGGAACCTGGTGAGACTGCTGTAGAACCTGGTGAGACTGCTGTAGAACCTGGTGAGACTGCTGTAGAACCCGGTCAGACTGCTGTAGAACCCGGTGAGACTGCTGTAGAACCCGGTAAGACTGCTGTAGAACCTGGTGAGACTGACTTCGAACCTGGTGAGACTGCTGTAGAACCTGGTGAGACTGCTGTAGAACATGGTGAGACTGCTGTAGAACCTGGTGAGACTGCTGTAGAACCCGGTGAGACTGCTGTAGAACCCGGTAAGACTGCTGTAGAACCTGGTGAGACTGCTGTAGAACCCGGTAAGACTGCTGTAGAACCTGGTGAGACTGCTGTAGATCCTGGTGAGACTGCTGTAGAACCCGGTAAGACTGCTGTAGAACCTGGTGAGACTGCTGTAGATCCTGGTGAGACTGCTGTAGAACCCGGTGAGACTGCTGTAGAACCCGGTAAGACTGCTGTAGAACCTGGTGAGACTGCTGTAGAACCTGGTGAGACTGACGTAGAACCTGGTGAGACTGCTGTACAACCTGGTGAGACTGACGTAGAACCTGGTGAGACTGCTGTAGAACCTGGTGAGACTGACGTAGAACCTGGTGAGACTACTGTAGAACCTGGTGAGACTGCTGTAGAACCTGGTGAGACTGCTGTAGAACCTGGTGAGACTGATGTAGAACCCGGTGAGACTGCTGTAGAACCCGGTGAGACTGCTGTAGAACCTGGTGAGACTGACTTAGAACCTGGTGAGACTGATGTAGAACCCGGTGAGACTGCTGTAGAACCCGGTGAGACTGCTGTAGAACCTGGTGAGACTGACTTAGAACCTGGTGAGACTGATGTAGAACCTGGTGAGACTGCTGTAGAACCCGGTGAGACTGCTGTAGAACCTGGTGAGACTGCCATAGAACCCGGTGAGACTGCTGTAGAACGTATTTACAGATCTGTACAAACATTTCTGTAGTAGACTTGGTTTTTGTGGTCACTCTCTCGTCTCTGGTCCAGTCCCTGTCCCAGGAGGCCCCGGCCCGGGCTCCGGCCCCCCCTCCTCAGGACTGGCCCCCCCTCGGTGGTCTGGAGCTCAGGGATGTGCAGATGCGTTACCGCGACGAGCTGCCTCTGGTGCTGGACCGAATCTCCTGCAGCATCCGCCCGGGCGAGAAGATCGGCATCGTGGGCCGCACCGGATCAGGTCAGGGGCGGGGCTAAAGGGACGGGGGTGGAGCTTAAGCTGCATCTTAATAAAGCGAATGATCAGTACTTGCTCTATAGTTGAACTTTTCCCTTCAGGGAAGTCCTCTCTGGGCGTGCTCCTGTTCCGGCTCGTGGAACGCTGCGGGGGCTCGGTCCTCGTCGACGGCCTGGACATCTCGGAGGTGGGACTGGCAGACCTCCGCAGTAAACTCTCCATCATCCCCCAGGAGCCGGTCCTGTTCAGCGGGACGGTCCGGTTCAACCTGGACCCGTTCGGACTGTACTCCGAGGAGCAGGTGTGGGACGCCCTGGAGAGGAGCCACATCAAGGACTCGGTGAGTACCTCGGCCCTGCGTGAGGACTACCAGGACTTAGACCAAAACCTGACCCTGAGGGGTCTCTGTGCCGTTCCAGGTCAGCGCTCTGCCTCTGAAGCTGGACTCTGAGGTCTGTGAGAACGGAGAGAACTTCTCTTTGGGAGAGCGACAGTTGCTGTGTGTGGCCAGAGCTCTCCTCAGGCAGTGTAAGGTGAGGAGACACCTGTGTGTAAGCCCCGCCCCCTCAGAAATACACCTGCCCACAGGCCACACCCACTCTGATACACAGCTGTGAACAGGCCACACCCACTCTAATACACACCTGAGAACAGGCCACACCCACTCTGATATACACCTGAGAACAGGCCACACCCACTCTGATACACAGCTGTGAACAGGCCACACCCACTCTAATACACACCTGAGAACAGGCCACACCCACTCTGATATACACCTGTGAACAGGCCACACCCACTGATACACACATGAGAACAGGCCACACCCACTCTGATACACACCTGAGAACAGGCCACACCCACTCTGATACACACCTGAGAACAGGCCACACCCACTCTGATACACACCTGAGAACAGGCCACACCCACTCTGATACACACCTGAGAACAGGCCACACCCACTCTGATACACACCTGAGAACAAGAGTCTAAAGGTTCTCTGAGGTCTGATGTCTCTGGTCTCTGTCCCTCAGATCCTGGTTGTGGACGAAGCCACGGCCTCCATGGACTCGGAGACGGATTCTCTGATCCAGGAGACCCTGAGGAGCTCCTTCAGGGACTGCACCACTCTGACCATCGCCCACAGACTGCACTCCCTGCTGGGCTCGGACCGGGTCATGGTCCTGGACCGGGGCAGGGTGAGTCTTGGACCCGGGTTGGGACGGTCTAAGTCCTGGTCCAGGGACAGACAGGCCCTGGTTTATTAAAGACTAACAGGTCGTTCTGATTGGTCGAGGTTTATGTCGTAACTCTGCTCTCTGATTGGCCGAGGTTTATGTCCTAACTCTGCTCTCTGATTGGTCGAGGTTTATATCATAACTCTGCTCTCTGATTGGTCGAGGTTTATGTCCCAACTCTGCTCTCTGATTGGTCGAGGTTTATGTCGTAACTCTGCTCTCTGATTGGTCGAGGTTTATGTCCCAACTCTGCTCTCTGATTGGTCGAGGTTTATGTCCTAACTCTGCTCTCTGATTGGTCGAGGTTTATGTCGTAACTCTGCTCTCTGATTGGTCGAGGTTTATGTCCTAACTCTGCTCTCTGATTGGTCGAGGTTTATGTCCTAACTCTGCTCTCTGATTGGTCGAGGTTTATGTCCTAACTCTGCTCTCTGATTGGTCGAGGTTTATGTCCTAACTCTGCTCTCTGATTGGTCGAGGTTTATGTCCTAACTCTGCTCTCTGATTGGTCGAGGTTTATGTCCTAACTCTGCTCTCTGATTGGTCGAGGTTTATGTCGTAACTCTGCTCTCTGATTGGTCGAGGTTTATGTCCTAACTCTGCTCTCTGATTGGTCGAGGTTTATGTCGTAACTCTGCTCTCTGATTGGTCGAGGTTTATGTCGTAACTCTGCTCTCTGATTGGTCGAGGTTTATGTCCTAACTCTGCTCTCTGATTGGTCGAGGTTTATGTCCTAACTCTGCTCTCTGATTGGTCGAGGTTTATGTCCTAACTCTGCTCTCTGATTGGTCGAGGTTTATGTCCTAACTCTGCTCTCTGATTGGTCGAGGTTTATGTCGTAACTCTGCTCTCTGATTGGTCGAGGTTTATGTCCTAACTCTGCTCTCTGATTGGTCGAGGTTTATGTCGTAACTCTGCTCTCTGATTGGTCGAGGTTTATGTCCTAACTCTGCTCTCTGATTGGTCGAGGTTTATGTCTTAACTCTGCTCTCTGATTGGTCGAGGTTTATGTCCTAACTCTGCTCTCTGATTGGTCGAGGTGGTGGAGTTCGACGAGCCCACGAAGCTGCTGGCCAATGAGAACTCTCGGCTCCGATCCATGATGGCTGCTCTCGACAACAAGGTCTCCGTGAGAGGGTGAAGAGGTCGGAGGTCACGGGTCGCTCTCTGGGGACAGAGGTCTGTCCCTGGAGGTCAGAGGTCATGGACGTTTTACTGTTGCGTTTTTGCGACGTGACGAGTTTGAACTTTACTCTGTGTCAGATCGGCTGTACCATATTTACAGGAACTGTGGAAATACTTCTGTAAAATACAATAAACCTGATCAGAGCTTCAGGAGCCGGACTCTGAGGGAAACAGAGTTAGCTTTAGCATTACCGTTAGCTTTAGCTTCTGTTGATGAACTCAGACTTCAGTTTGAATAAAGTGAATGTCTTTGCACTTTAGCAACACAATACTCCAGTAACTCTGTATCTGTCACTGTTTAGTTCAGTTATAGTTAATTAAGACTAGGCAGTTTATATAAAAACAATAACAGTAATGAAATGTGTGTTTGGTCAGTTATTTTTTGTTGTATGGATGCTTCATGTTAATAAGTCGCACTTGTTGCACTCTGAGATTCTTTGGGATGAAAAGTGCTTTATAAATCAAATCTATTGTTATTATTATTATTATTATTATTATTATTATTATTATTATTATGAGTCTGATACTGTGGGAAAGCCTGATCTCTTTTATCCGTTTGTAAGAACATGGGTCTGTGGGATGAGCTGCGGTTTGTGAAAAATGTGCCAAATCTGTACCAAAACAGCTTTTCCTCCACCAGAACGTGTTTCTGTCGGTGCAGCACAGAGTAAAGAGCAGAACAGTTTGGTGTTGGTAGAGAGGATTTGGGAAATGTTTCCTTGGTGCAGCCCACAGCCGTGCGGTGAGGTTAGTCCTGACCAATCAAACCAAACCCAGGACCTTCGTGCTGTGAGGCGACAGTGCTAACCACTCTGCCACTGCACCCCCCACAAAGGTTTTTTCCTCCCTCGTGGCAGCAGGTAAAGAGAGATAATCGGGCTTTCCAACAGTGGCCGATTCATCGCCGAGAAGCTTCGTTACAACAGAAACAATCCTCCAAACGTTCGCTGTGGAACTTCCAGTGCTCAGTTCATATTTGTGTTGTTTAGTTTGTGACAGTAAATGAAATGTGAGTCAGTGAGTTCTTCCACTCGCTGAACTGAAACTATTACTTCAATAGTCTTCAGTTTTATTTAAATTATGTTCATATTTAAAACAATATATGTCAGAGTTTACATTTCTGTTTGTATTACTGTGGAAAAAAACAGTGAAGAATGAAGTTCAGGCATTAGTTCTCCCTGAATACAGAACCTCTGCTCCTGTCTGCTCCTCCCAACCTCTGCTCCTGTCTGCTCCTCCCAACCTCTGCTCCTGTCTGCTCCTCCGAACCTCTGCTCCTGTCTGCTCCTCCGAACCTCTGCTCCTGTCTGCTCCTCCGAACCTCTGCTCCTGTCTGCTCCTCCGAACCTCTGCTCCTGTCTGCTCCTCCTAACATCCGCTCCTGTCTGCTCCTCTGAACCTGTGCTCCTGTCTGCTCCTCCGAACCAGGACTGTGTGTTTTTCTTGTGTAAAATAATCTGTAGATAACTCTGTACAAATGTAAAAAGTGGTCTTTTGTCTAAGTCTTATTGTTTTTGCATGAATTAAATCTGCAATAAACTATTTTACCAACACCTGAGTCCTGGTTTAGACCTGGTTTAGACCTGGTTTAGTCCTGGTTTAGTCCTGGTTTAGACCTGGTTTAGTCCTGGTTTAGACCTGGTTTAGTCCTGGTTTAGTCCTGGTTTAGTCCTGGTTTAGTCCTGGTTTAGTCCTGGTTTAGTCCTGGTTTAGTCCTTTTATCCAAGAGACTGTAAGAGAGCTCTCTTTCAAACCAAGTGCAGATGACAGATTTAAACCTTTGATTGTAATGGAATCAGCCTGCAGTCTTCACAGCCACATTAGATAGAATATTATTCTTATTATTCATATTGTTACTGTTGTGACAGTGTTTTAGAGCTATGTATAGGAAGTGGAATAAATATGTCGTAGCACTTGCTCTGCACACGGCTCTGAGGTAAAACTTCCTCTGGTTCTGTGGGCCCCTGAGCCTGAGCAGCGCTGGGCCCCCACCACTCTCAGCCTCTTCATCCTCATGTTGTGCTGTACTGGTGGATGTGGCTTTAGCACTGCTGCTGTCAAACAGTTCTGTTATATTTTTACACTTGAACGCCTCACATGCAAGCGACTTAAGCTTCTTTTCCCTGACTTTCTCTGCTCCGCCCTTCTCCTTTCGTTTTATTAACCGTTTTTTATCCATGACGTAAACGCACCGCAGCCTCTGCTCACTCACCACCGCCGTCTCCACGGCCGCCTGTCGGTGGACTGTGGACTTGTTCGAGTGCCGCTGCATTGAGTGGCTGCAGCTGTTCTGCTTTCTTCTTCTACTCTGCTGTTGTGCATCAGCGCGGCTGCGCCCTCTCTGGCCTGGGTGTGTTGTGTTTATGGAGTCTATGTAAAACTGCCCACCGGCCGCTCTGTGATCCTCCAGGAGCACAGATGTCCAGTCCGCCCCTGATGAGCAGTATAACGTTTTCATATTTAATAAAAATGCCCCACATAACAATGGTGCAGCTGAGTTATTAACAATTAAAGAGACCACTGTTTAGATTTAGACTGCAGTTCCGTTTTAAACCAGGAGGGCGCTGCTGCTTACGCAAGCTTTAAGTTCACACCAAAGAAAATGTTAAATAATTTCATTAAGTCTTTGAAATAAGCAATTATCTAACAAACTATAATACTCCACCAGGTTTAGCAGTTTCCCCTCCTTCATCAGGAAGTAAACGATTAATTCCCCGTACCCCCAGGGGGCGCCGTACCCCTGATTGAGAAATCCTGAGTTCTCTGCTCTCAGCTCCATCGCAGTAAAAACAAACACTGTTTATCAATCAAAACCTTTATTGTTGTTTACTGAAGTCTGATGTCTCTGTGGTGCGTTTGCTGTCCCTGGGAACCCTCAGTCTCTGTGTGGAGTGGTCTTGGTAGTGTTCAGTCCCAGGGTCAGTGAAGGCAGCGCCGGTGCAGAGGTAGATCACTTTATTTTTTCAGTTTCTGAGCCGCAGCGGAGCCGGTCGCCCGCTGACGGAGGGTTGGCGGTTCCATTCCTGCTCTGACCGAGTGCACGCTGTCGCTGTGTCGTTGGGCGAGACACTTCTCCCACAATGCACTGCTCCAGTCACAGTACGCTGCGGCAGTTTTTCACATAAATAAACATGATTCAGTTCAAACGAATGAAGCCGCAAACTCAGAAACACGACATGAGACTTGTTATCAATGATTATTTCAAAACCAGTGGAAAATCTTTAAAAATCTGTAAAAACAACAGAAATATTTTACTTCTGTTTGTGATCCGTCCATTTTTATTACGGCTGTGCTGCTCCGGGACAGAGGTCGGTGAGAGGCAGCGACTTCTGAAAACTCAACAGCTTTGCAGATTTGAGGTGAGTTTGTTTGGAGGAAGAAAAGTGCCAACATGAAATAAAAATAAACATCACTGAATAATCAGGTAAATAATCAGGTAAATAATCAGGTAAATGTGTGGCAGCGCCCCCGTGTGGCTCCGTGGCAGAGCTGCGGTGCATAAACCTGGCTCAGCAGTGAGTCCAGACTCCACCAGACTGCACCAGACTCCACCAGACTGCACCAGACTCCACCAGACTGCACCAGACTGCACCAGACTCCACCAGACTCCACCAGACTGCACCAGACTGCACCAGACTCCACCAGACTGCACCAGACTGCACCAGACTGCGGAAAGTCTCCGCTCCAATCTACTCTGTCCTTTCAATACAGACTAATGAAAATAATAATAATAATGCTAATAATAATGCTAATAATAATAATGCTAATAATAATGATAATAATAATAATAAAAAGTAATTAATAAATTATATATAATGAAAAAAATCATAATTTTCATAATTATTTCATAATTTAAATTATTATTCCCTGGTCCTTTGCTGCAGTGCATTGTTAATTTATTCTTTTCTGACAGTCTCACCTATCAGAGCCAGGGGGCGGGGCTAACTCCTGATTGGTTAACGCTGTACTGACAGTCTCACCTGTCAGAGCCAGGGGGCGGGGCTAACTTCTGATTAGTTAACGCTGTACTGACAGTCTCACCTGTCAGAGCCAGGGGGCGGGGCTAACTCCTGATTGGTTAACGCTCAGCACAGATTGATCCTTGATTTGACCAGACCTGTGTTAGCCCCGCCCCCTGCAGCACAGGACAGAAAGTAACATCATCATAAAAATTATTATGGAAAATTATGAAATAAATGTTTTTTATTAAATTATCAATAATATTAATTTAAAAAAAAGTTGAGGCTTTATTGCCAGGACAGAGTCCTGCAGTACGACAGCAGGGGCAGGCTGTAGCTGCCCTGTGTAGGAGCCTGTGTGTAATTATTAATGACCCATTTAATTAATTATTTAATGATGTGTTTATTTATTTTGGCACTTTTCATCCTGGATACTCTCAAAGAGGTCAGGAGTCTAACCCACAACCTCCTCATAGACATTAATGCTAACTCTTCAAACTGATTCCTGAGAAGTTTTAAACTGCAAAATAAAAAACTAGGAGTGTTTTATTAAAAATATCAGGTCAAAACTATTTTTTATCAAAACTTTAAACTTCTGATAAATTCTTTTCAGTTTTTTCTTTAAAAATTTCAAGTCTTTGCACCGAGTTCACAAAGAAGGAAGGAAGGAAGGAAGGAAGGGTGTAGGAGGCAGGAGGAAGGACGTAGGAGCGAGGAGCCGGGGTCAAAGGTCGGTTAAAGGGACGCTCTGTTGTTGGCTCCAGTGAAGGAAGCCGGCTTTGGGCGGAGTCGAGGGGCGGGGCAACGCGGGCAGAGCTGCGCTGTCTCCGTTCTGACGCGGCGCGCTCTGATTGGCCGCCCCGTTAACCAGAGCTGCGACGTGATTGGTCGTTTCTGCCGCATTCTGATTGGCTGCCTGAGAGGAGAATGCTGCGTTCTGATTGGTTGCCAGCCCAGCGCTCTCAGTGCCAGCCTCTGACGCATTTTGATTGGCTGGCAGTGTGTTCAAGTTCGCCTCCTGTACTGCGTTCTGATTGGCCGTCTGAGCCGCTGCTGCGTTCTGATTGGCTGTGGGGAAGAGGAGCTGCTGCAGAGTCCTCCTCAGGTTCGGGTGCAGCCGTTTCTGGGTTTGGTAGAAGATCTCTGCGGCGCTGCTCTTCATGGCTCCAGAGACCAGGTCCTCGTACAGCGGCACCGTGTACATCCTGGACGTCTGCGGCACAGGGGCATCGTGGGAAATGGAGTCAATATCAGGGTCATACAAGGACAAGAACCTGTCTGGTATGGTGAGTGAGTGAAATGAAAGGGTGAACCTGTCTGGTATGGTGAGTGAAATGAAAGGGTGAACCTGTCTGGGACAGTGAGTGAAATGAAAGGGTGAACCTGTCTGGGACAGTGAGTGAAATGAAAGGGTGAACCTGTCTGGTATGATGGGTGAGTGAAATGAAAGGGTGAACCTGTCTGGTAAGATGAGTGAGTGAAATGAAAGAGTGAACCTGTCTGGTATGATGAGTGAAATGAAAGGGTGAACCTGTCTGGTATGATGAGTGAAATGAAAGGGTGAACCTGTCTGGTATGATGGGTGAGTGAAATGAAAGGGTGAACCTGTCTGGTATGGTGAGTGAAATGAAAGGGTGAACCTGTCTGGTATGATGAGTGAAATGAAAGGGTGAACCTGTCTGGTATGATGAGTGAAATGAAATGAAAGGGTGAACCTGTCTGGTATGGTGAGTGAAATGAAAGGGTGAACCTGTCTGGTATGGTGAGTGAAATGAAAGGGTGAACCTGTCTGGTATGATGAGTGAGTGAAATGAAAGGGTGAACCTGTCTGGTATGGTGAGTGAAATGAAAGGGTGAACCTGTCTGGTATGATGGGTGAGTGAAATGAAAGGGTGAACCTGTCTGGTATGATGAGTGAAATGAAAGGGTGAACCTGTCTGGTATGATGAGTGAAATGAAAGGGTGAACCTGTCTGGTATGATGGGTGAGTGAAATGAAAGGGTGAACCTGTCTGGTATGATGAGTGAAATAAAAGGGTGAACCTGTCTGGTATGGTGAGTGAGTGAAATGAAAGGGTGAACCTGTCTGGTATGATGAGTGAAATGAAAGGGTGAACCTGTCTGGTATGATGGGTGAGTGAAATGAAAGGGTGAACCTGTCTGGTATGATGAGTGAAATGAAAGGGTGAACCTGTCTGGTATGATGGGTGAGTGAAATGAAAGGGTGAACCTGTCTGGTATGATGGGTGAGTGAAATGAAAGGGTGAACCTGTCTGGTATGATGGGTGAGTGAAATGAAAGGGTGAACCTGTCTGGTATGATGAGTGAAATGAAAGGGTGAACCTGTCTGGTATGATGAGTGAAATGAAAGGGTGAACCTGTCTGGTATGATGAGTGAAATGAAATGAAAGGGTGAACCTGTCTGGTATGGTGAGTGAAATGAAAGGGTGAACCTGTCTGGTATGATGAGTGAGTGAAATGAAAGGGTGAACCTGTCTGGTATGATGAGTGAGTGAAATGAAAGGGTGAACCTGTCTGGTAAGATGAGTGAGTGAAATGAAAGGGTGAACCTGTCTGGTAAGATGAGTGAGTGAAATGAAAGGGTGAACCTGTCTGGTAAGATGAGTGAGTGAAATGAAAGGGTGAACCTGTCTGGTAAGATGAGTGAGTGAAATGAAAGGGTGAACCTGTCTGGTAAGATGAGTGAGTGAAATGAAAGGGTGAACCTGTCTGGTATGATGAGTGAGTGAAATGAAAGGGTGAACCTGTCTGGTAAGATGAGTGAGTGAAATGAAAGGGTGAACCTGTCTGGTATGATGAGTGAAATGAAAGGGTGAACCTGTCTGGTATGATGAGTGAGTGAAATGAAAGGGTGAACCTGTCTGGTATGATGAGTGAGTGAAATGAAAGGGTGAACCGGTCAGGTAAGATGAGTGAGTGAAATGAAAGGGTGAACCTGTCTGGTATGGTGAGTGAGTGAAATGAAAGGGTGAACCGGTCTGGTAAGATGAGTGAGTGAAATGAAAGGGTGAACCTGTCTGGTAAGATGAGTGAGTGAAATGAAAGGGTGAACATGTCTGGTAAGATGAGTGAGTGAAATGAAAGGGTGAACCTGTCTGGTATGATGAGTGAAATGAAAGGGTGAACCGGTCAGGTAAGATGAGTGAGTGAAATGAAAGGGTGAACCTGTCTGGTATGGTGAGTGAGTGAAATGAAAGGGTGAACCTGTCTGGTAAGATGAGTGAGTGAAATGAAAGGGTGAACCGGTCAGGTAAGATGAGTGAGTGAAATGAAAGGGTGAACCTGTCTGGTATGATGAGTGAAATGAAAGGGTGAACCGGTCAGGTAAGATGAGTGAGTGAAATGAAAGGGTGAACCTGTCTGGTATGGTGAGTGAAATGAAAGGGTGAACCGGTCAGGTAAGATAAGTGAGTGAAATGAAAGGGTGAACCTGTCTGGTATGGTGAGTGAGTGAAATGAAAGGGTGAACCTGTCAGGTAAGATGAGTGAGTGAAATGAAAGGGTGAACCTTGTCTGGTATGATGAGTGAGTGAAATGAAAGGGTGAACCTGTCTGGTGTGATGAGTGAGTGAAATGAAAGGGTGAACCTGTCTGGTATGATGAGTGAGTGAAATGAAAGGGTGAACCTGTCAGGTAAGATGAGTGAGTGAAATGAAAGGGTGAACCTGTCTGGTGTGATGAGTGAGTGAAATGAAAGGGTGAACCTGTCTGGTGTGATGAGTGAGTGAAATGAAAGGGTGAACCTGTCTGGTGTGATGAGTGAGTGAAATGAAAGGGTGAACCTGTCTGGTGTGATGAGTGAGTGAAATGAAAGGGTGAGGAGGTACTGACGTGTTTGTGGAGAAACGCCCGCACTCGGGGCAGTTCTGGGTAGAACTGGTTCCTGACGACGAGCTGCAGCCACCGGATCTGGACCTCTGCGTTCAGGGAGTCGAAGAGGGAGGAGTAACAGCAGGAGAGGCGGGACATCGCTTCTGGAACGGCCAATCAGAGAGCAGCAGTGTTAAATCTGACCAATCACAGGACGGGACCTGAGCCTGAGTCGTACCGTGGCTGAGGGGAGACAGGTCCAACGTCCGGTCCAGGAACAGAACCACCTGAAACGTGCTCCAGGTCGACAGGTCAAAGGTCGCCAGGCGCTGGGGGTCAGGCAGGTTAGTGGGGTCGCTCCAGAGGTCACAGAGGTCAAAGACGGGCTGGGTCAGAGCGCCCCCTGCTGACAGGTCGGGTTCAAACAGAGGAGCTCCACAGCCGCTGAGCCAGCGCTCGAACTCCAGACCTGGGGACAGAGACAATACAGGGACAAGACTTTAGTCCAGCAGCTAGATCAGGGGGTCTCAAGCTGTGGTCCAGGTCCCACTGGTGGTCCTCAGGAGTCTTTTACAGTTCAAGTTCAGTTAAAACAGTAAGAAGAGGTGTTTCCTGACCTTCCCTGTTGGTGGCGCTGTGCAGCTCAGGGAAGCGCTGCAGGAAAAAGTGGATCAGGTCCTGGGCCACGACGCTTTTGAACTTAAACTCAGAGATGTAATCCTGCAGAGGAGGAGAGGGTTAGAGGAGGAGGAGAGGGTTAGAGGAGGAGAGGGTTAGAGGAGGAGGAGAGGGTTAGAGGAGGAGGAGAGGGTTAGAGGAGGAGAGGGTTAGAGGAGGAGGAGAGGGTTAGAGGAGGAGGAGAGGGTTAGAGGAGGAGGAGAGGGTTAGAGGAGGAGAGGAGAGGGTTAGAGGAGGAGGAGAGGGTTAGAGGAGGAGGAGAGGGTTAGAGGAGGAGAGGAGAGGGTTAGAGGAGGAGGAGAGGGTTAGAGGAGGAGAGGGTTAGAGGAGGAGAGGAGAGGGTTAGAGGAGGAGGAGAGGGTTAGAGGAGGAGAGGAGAGGGTTAGAGGAGGAGGAGAGGGTTAGAGGAGGAGAGGGTTAGAGGAGGAGGAGAGGGTTAGAGGAGGAGGAGAGGGTTAGAGGAGGAGGAGAGGGTTAGAGGAGGAGGAGAGGGTTAGAGGAGGAGGAGAGGGTTAGAGGAGGAGAGGGTTAGAGGAGGAGAGGGTTAGAGGAGGAGGAGAGGGTTAGAGGAGGAGGAGAGGGTTAGAGGAGGAGAGGAGAGGGTTAGAGGAGGAGAGGAGAGGGTTAGAGGAGGAGAGGAGAGGGTTAGAGGAGGAGGAGAGGGTTAGAGGAGGAGGAGAGGGTTAGAGGAGGAGGAGAGGGTTAGAGGAGGAGGAGAGGGTTAGAGGAGGAGAGGAGAGGGTTAGAGGAGGAGAGGAGAGGGTTAGAGGAGGAGGAGAGGGTTAGAGGAGGAGGAGAGGGTTAGAGGAGGAGGAGAGGGTTAGAGGAGGAGAGGGTTAGAGGAGGAGAGGGTTAGAGGAGGAGGAGAGGGTTAGAGGAGGAGAGGGTTAGAGGAGGAGAGGGTTAGAGGAGGAGAGGAGAGGGTTAGAGGAGGAGAGGGTTAGAGGAGGAGGAGCGGGTTAGAGGAGGAGAGGAGAGGGTTAGAGGAGGAGGAGAGGGTTAGAGGAGGAGAGGAGAGGGTTAGAGGAGGAGAGGGTTAGAGGAGGAGAGGAGAGGGTTAGAGGAGGAGAGGAGAGGGTTAGAGGAGGAGAGGGTTAGAGGAGGAGAGGGTTAGAGGAGGAGAGGGTTAGAGGAGGAGGAGAGGGTTAGAGGAGGAGAGGAGAGGGTTAGAGGAGGAGGAGAGGGTTAGAGGAGGAGAGGAGAGGGTTAGAGGAGGAGGAGAGGGTTAGAGGAGGAGAGGGTTAGAGGAGGAGAGGAGAGGGTTAGAGGAGGAGAGGAGAGGGTTAGAGGAGGACAGGGTTAGAGGAGGAGAGGAGAGGGTTAGAGGAGGAGAGGGTTAGAGGAGGAGGAGAGGAGAGGGTTAGAGGAGGAGAGGAGAGGGTTAGAGGAGGAGAGGGTTAGAGGAGGAGGAGAGGGTTAGAGGAGGAGGAGAGGAGAGGGTTAGAGGAGGAGGAGAGGGTTAGAGGAGGAGAGGGTTAGAGGAGGAGGAGAGGAGAGGGTTAGAGGAGGAGAGGGTTAGAGGAGGAGAGGAGAGGGTTAGAGGAGGAGAGGGTTAGAGGAGGAGGAGAGGGTTAGAGGAGGAGGAGAGGGTTAGAGGAGGAGGAGAGGGTTAGAGGAGGAGAGGAGAGGGTTAGAGGAGGAGGAGAGGGTTAGAGGAGGAGGAGAGGGTTAGAGGAGGAGAGGAGAGGGTTAGAGGAGGAGGAGAGGGTTAGAGGAGGAGGAGAGGGTTAGAGGAGGAGGAGAGGGTTAGAGGAGGAGAGGGTTAGAGGAGGAGGAGAGGGTTAGAGGAGGAGAGGAGAGGGTTAGAGGAGGAGAGGGTTAGAGGAGGAGGAGAGGGTTAGAGGAGGAGAGGGTTAGAGGAGGAGGAGAGGAGAGGGTTAGAGGAGGAGGAGAGGGTTAGAGGAGGAGAGGGTTAGAGGAGGAGGAGAGGGTTAGAGGAGGAGGAGAGGGTTAGAGGAGGAGAGGG
This sequence comes from Bostrychus sinensis, assembly GCA_020698575.1. Lineage (NCBI taxonomy): Eukaryota > Metazoa > Chordata > Actinopteri > Gobiiformes > Eleotridae > Bostrychus > Bostrychus sinensis. The sequence goes on along the minus strand of CM036245.1, from coordinate 57,645 downwards.
TTAGAGGAGGAGGAGAGGGTTAGAGGAGGAGGAGAGGGTTAGAGGAGGAGAGGGTTAGAGGAGGAGAGGGTTAGAGGAGGAGAGGGTTAGAGGAGGAGGAGAGGGTTAGAGGAGGAGGAGAGGGTTAGAGGAGGAGGAGAGGGTTAGAGGAGGAGAGGGTTAGAGGAGGAGGAGAGGGTTAGAGGAGGAGAGGAGAGGGTTAGAGGAGGAGGAGAGGGTTAGAGGAGGAGGAGAGGGTTAGAGGAGGAGAGGGTTAGAGGAGGAGAGGAGAGGGTTAGAGGAGGAGAGGGTTAGAGGAGGAGGAGAGGGTTAGAGGAGGAGAGGAGAGGGTTAGAGGAGGAGAGGGTTAGAGGAGGAGGAGAGGGTTAGAGGAGGAGAGGGTTAGAGGAGGAGAGGGTTAGAGGAGGAGAGGGTTAGAGGAGGAGGAGAGGGTTAGAGGAGGAGAGGGTTAGAGGAGGAGGAGAGGGTTAGAGGAGGAGAGGGTTAGAGGAGGAGAGGGTTAGAGGAGGAGAGGAGAGGGTTAGAGGAGGAGAGGGTTAGAGGAGGAGGAGAGGGTTAGAGGAGGTGGGAACCGTGGGTTCTCTCCTGGTTCCTCCCACCATCCAAAGACATGCATGTGTTGGTGAATTGTTGACTCTAACTGTCCCCTAGTGAATGAATGTGAGAGTGAATGGTTGTCTGTCTGTGTTCGTCTCTGTGTCAGCCCTGAGACAAGCTGGCCCCTGTCCAGGGTGTACCCCGCCTTCGGCCCAAAGTTACTGGGATAGGCTCCAGTCACCTGTGACCCCTAACGGGAAAAGCGGTAGAAAATGAATGAGTGTATTTATATTCGCAGTGTCCTTACCCAGGGGTGAAGTAATATTTCTGTGACTTTTGGGCTTCAACCGTGGTTAAATCACCAAATAATCTCTAAATGAACAAGAGATCGTGGTCAGAGGCAAACGTGGCTTTTTACCGTACTTTTTACCTGCAGTTCTCTGTAAACCTGGTTATTATCGCGTGAACTCAGAACTTCCAGCTTAAACTCGCTCCTCTCCCGTGAACTGGTGGTTTCCCAGCTGGCTCCGGTCGAGACGCGCCGCACACGCAACGCATGTTTGTAGTTTAGACTGACCCTGAGGAAAAGATCAAACCCCTGAGTGTCCCTGTCCTGGTGGAGTGGTGTGTATTATTTGGTGTTTTGGTTTGGTGTGGGCGGAGCGTATGCTGTGGGCGGGGCGTATGCTGTGGGCGGGGCGTATGCTGTGGGGGCGGGGCGTATGCTGTGCGCGCTGACCCTGAGGAAACTGTCGAACTTCTGAGCGTCTCCGCAGAGCTGACACAGGTAAGACACGAAGCAGAATCCTTTCTCGTACGTGAAGAGGTTCATCAGAGAGCTGGGGTTCACTCCTGAAACACACACACAACACATTCAGCCCCGCCCACTCCAGGAAGCACTGACCAATCAACAACGAGCCCTCTACATCCAGTCTGCTCTCAGTCATTTAGCCAAAAAACGGTGCACAGCTCTGTTTGCGCTGATTCCTCACAGATTTTTTACTTTGGGAGGAAAATGGAAGTAAGGAAGTAAACAGCTTTTTTTTTATGTTACTGCCCCCTGCTGGTCTCTTCACCTGGTTCTTTATGGCACAGTACTTAATAAAAACAGCTGTTTTAAAGTCTGTAAAACCTGCTGCTGTTCTAGAGGAGACCAAGACTGGGCTAAAAATATGAATAAAAGCTGAATATAGAGTCTTTTTTAGTGTATAGAGCCTTTGCGTGTTTGCGTGGGTCTAACACACCAAGCTGCTCTGGGAATAATCTGAACAACAGAATAAAAACGTTAATCTGTCTGCTGAGCTCAGGCTGAATAACCTTTTCCAGTTTTCCTGTCCCTTTGTGAACACTTGAGGGAATATTCTGTTCAGACGGAGGACCCTGGGGCATTTGTACCTGGCTCCAGTCTGACGTGGAGTTTGCTGACTGGGTTGTTGTCTCCGAGTAAACGCAGCTGTCTGTGCAGAGCGTCCAAACGCACCACGGTCTCCAGGCACGTGAACGCCTCACCTGAGAACACGACACAGAATATACAGGAAGAAATATTATTACATTACACTGGTCTTACTGTGATTGGAGGGTTTGAGACGATGTAACTGGACAGACCTGCTGCCGTCTAACCACAGACCCTAACCCCGGGCACCAGCTGGGCAACGTGTGTGTGACTGAAATTTTGGTACATGCCACTTCAGTTTTAGTCGGCGCTGCTTCGCCGGTGTAAAAGTTTCCAGGTTTACAGAGGACCTTAAAACTACAAAATCTCATCCCTTTGGATCATTTTGAGTCTCTTTTGAAAGACCTGGAGATGCAGTCACTAACCTGCCACTGCTTCTAAATCTGTCTTTTTATCTCATTGTTTTTAACTCTTATTTCTCTTTTATTGTATTTTGTACTGTGGGTTGTGTTGTTGACGCCTCTTGGCCAGGACACCCGTGAAAAAGAGATCTTTAAATCTCAATGGGACTTTCCTGGTTAAAGAATGGTTAAATAAAAATAAAAATAATCTAGAGCCGCAAAAAATGAAAAAAAAAAAGTGAAAGTGGATAGCGAATTTTTGCCTGCGACGCTTGTCGGACCCAGGTCAAATCCGTGGAGCGGTCTGACTGAGTGAGATACACAGTGTTGTCACTGAGACTAAACAGATCCTCAGACTTATGCCTGGTCCACACTCGGCGTAAAAGTTACACCTGGGCCTGACGCACGCGGGGCCCGACGCGGGGCCCGACGCGGGGCCCGACGCGGGGCCCGACGCGGGGCCCGACGCGGGGCCCGACGCGGGGCCCGACGCGGGGCCCGACGCGGGGCTGAGTCTGAGCGGTGCAGTCATAACCATGAGCTGGTCCTAACTTTCAATTCTAAGTCGGACGTAAGGCTACACCCAGGCGTACGACCAGCTGCTCCACTCCACTCCTGGTCTTACCGTAGGCCCGGTCTTACCGTAGGCCCGGTCTTACCGTAGGCCCGGTCTTACCGTAGGCCCGGTCTTACCGTAGGCCCGGTCTTAGCGCAGGCCCGGTCTTAGCGCAGGCCCGGTCTTAGCGCAGGCCCGGTCGTAGCGCAGGCCCGGTCTTACCGTAGGCCCGGTCTTACCGTAGGCCCGGTCTTACCGTAGGCCGGGTCTTACCGCAGGCCGGGTCTTACCGCAGGCCGGGTCTTAGCGCAGGCCCGGTTTTAGCGCAGGCCCGGTCTTACCGTAGGCCCGGTCTTACCGTAGGCCGGGTCTTACCGCAGGCCGGGTCTTACCGCAGGCCGGGTCTTAGCGCAGGCCCGGTTTTAGCGCAGGCCCGGTCTTACCGTAGGCCCGGTCTTACCGTAGGCCCGGTCTTACCGTAGGCTCGGTCTTACCGTAGGCCCGGTCTTAGCGTAGTCCCGGTCTTACCGTAGGCCCGGTCTTAGCGTAGTCCCGGTCTTACCGTAGGCCCGGTCTTACCGTAGGCCCGGTCTTAGCGTAGGCCCGGTCTTAGCGTAGGCCCGGTCTTAGCTTACCGTAGGCCCGGTCTTAGCGCAGGCCCGGTCTTAGCGTAGGCCCGGTCTTAGCTTACCGTAGGCCCGGTCTTAGTGCAGGCCCGGTCTTAGCGTAGGCCCGGTCTTAGCTTACCGTAGGCCCGGTCTTAGCTTACCGTAGGCCCGGTCTTAGCTTACCGTAGGCCCGGTCTTAGCTTACCGTAGGCCCGGTCTTAGCTTACCGTAGGCCCGGTCTTAGCACAGGCCCGGTCTTACCGTAGGCCCGGTCTTAGCGCAGGCCCGGTCTTAGCGCAGGCCCGGTCTTACCGTAGTCCCGGTCTTAGCGTAGGCCCGGTCTTAGCTTACCGTAGGCCCGGTCTTAGCGCAGGCCTGGTCTTAGCGCAGGCCCGGTCTTAGCGCAGGCCCGGTCTTACCGTAGTCCCAGTCTTAGCTTACCGTAGGCCCGGTCTTAGCGCAGGCCCGGTCTTACCGCAGGTCCGGTCTTACCGCAGGTCCGGTCTTACCGCAGGTCCGGTCTTACCGCAGGTCCGGTCTTACCGCAGGTCCGGTCTTAGCGCAGGCCCGGTCTTAGCGCAGGCCCGGTCTTAGCGGAGGCCCGGTCTTAGCGTAGGCCCGGTCTTACTGTAGTCCCGGTCTTACCGTAGGCCCGGTCTTACCGTAGGCCCGGTCTTACCGCAGGCCCGGTCTTACCGTAGGCCCGGTCTTACCGTAGGCCCGGTCTTACCGCAGGCCCGGTCTTACCGCAGGCCCGGTCTTACCGTAGGCCCGGTCTTAGCGCAGGCCCGGTCTTACCGTAGGCCCGGTCTTAGCGTAGGCCCGGTCTTACCGCAGGCCCGGTCTTACCGCAGGCCCGGTCTTACCGCAGGCCCGGTCTTAGCGCAGTCTCGGTCTTACCGCAGGCCCGGTCTTAGCGCAGGCCCGGTCTTACCGTAGGCCCGGTCTTAGCGTAGGCCCGGTCTTACTGTAGTCCCGGTCTTAGCGCAGGCCCGGTCTTACCGTAGGCCCGGTCTTAGCGTAGGCCCGGTCTTACTGTAGTCCCGGTCTTAGCGCAGGCCCGGTCTTACCGTAGGCCCGGTCTTACCGTAGGCCCGGTCTTACCGTAGGCCCGGTCTTAGCGCAGGCCCGGTCTTAGCGCAGGCCCGGTCTTACCGTAGGCCCGGTCTTAGCGCAGGCCCGGTCTTACCGTAGGCCCGGTCTTACCGTAGGCCCGGTCTTACCGTAGGCCCGGTCTTAGCGCAGGCCCGGTCTTAGCGCAGGCCCGGTCTTACCGTAGGCCCGGTCTTAGCGCAGGCCCGGTCTTACCGTAGGCCCGGTCTTACCGTAGGCCGGGTCTTACCGCAGGCCGGGTCTTACCGCAGGCCGGGTCTTAGCGCAGGCCCGGTTTTAGCGCAGGCCCGGTCTTACCGTAGGCCCGGTCTTACCGTAGGCCGGGTCTTACCGCAGGCCGGGTCTTACCGCAGGCCGGGTCTTAGCGCAGGCCCGGTTTTAGCGCAGGCCCGGTCTTACCGTAGGCCCGGTCTTACCGTAGGCCCGGTCTTACCGTAGGCTCGGTCTTACCGTAGGCCCGGTCTTAGCGTAGTCCCGGTCTTACCGTAGGCCCGGTCTTAGCGTAGTCCCGGTCTTACCGTAGGCCCGGTCTTACCGTAGGCCCGGTCTTAGCGTAGGCCCGGTCTTAGCGTAGGCCCGGTCTTAGCTTACCGTAGGCCCGGTCTTAGCGCAGGCCCGGTCTTAGCGTAGGCCCGGTCTTAGCTTACCGTAGGCCCGGTCTTAGTGCAGGCCCGGTCTTAGCGTAGGCCCGGTCTTAGCTTACCGTAGGCCCGGTCTTAGCTTACCGTAGGCCCGGTCTTAGCTTACCGTAGGCCCGGTCTTAGCTTACCGTAGGCCCGGTCTTAGCTTACCGTAGGCCCGGTCTTAGCTTACCGTAGGCCCGGTCTTAGCGCAGGCCCGGTCTTACCGTAGGCCCGGTCTTAGCGCAGGCCCGGTCTTAGCGCAGGCCCGGTCTTACCGTAGTCCCGGTCTTAGCGTAGGCCCGGTCTTAGCTTACCGTAGGCCCGGTCTTAGCGCAGGCCTGGTCTTAGCGCAGGCCCGGTCTTAGCGCAGGCCCGGTCTTACCGTAGTCCCAGTCTTAGCTTACCGTAGGCCCGGTCTTAGCGCAGGCCCGGTCTTACCGCAGGTCCGGTCTTACCGCAGGTCCGGTCTTACCGCAGGTCCGGTCTTACCGCAGGTCCGGTCTTACCGCAGGTCCGGTCTTACCGCAGGTCCGGTCTTACCGCAGGTCCGGTCTTACCGCAGGTCCGGTCTTAGCGCAGGCCCGGTCTTAGCGCAGGCCCGGTCTTAGCGGAGGCCCGGTCTTAGCGTAGGCCCGGTCTTACTGTAGTCCCGGTCTTACCGTAGGCCCGGTCTTACCGTAGGCCCGGTCTTACCGTAGGCCCGGTCTTACCGCAGGCCCGGTCTTACCGTAGGCCCGGTCTTACCGTAGGCCCGGTCTTACCGCAGGCCCGGTCTTACCGTAGGCCCGGTCTTAGCGCAGGCCCGGTCTTACCGTAGGCCCGGTCTTAGCGTAGGCCCGGTCTTAGCGCAGGCCCGGTCTTACCGCAGGCCCGGTCTTACCGCAGGCCCGGTCTTACCGCAGGCCCGGTCTTAGCGCAGTCTCGGTCTTACCGCAGGCCCGGTCTTACCGCAGGCCCGGTCTTAGCGCAGGCCCGGTCTTAGCGCAGGCCCGGTCTTACCGTAGGCCCGGTCTTAGCGTAGGCCCGGTCTTACTGTAGTCCCGGTCTTAGCGCAGGCCCGGTCTTACCGTAGGCCCGGTCTTAGCGTAGGCCCGGTCTTACTGTAGTCCCGGTCTTAGCGCAAGCCCGGTCTTACCGCAGGCCCGCTCTTACCACAGGCCCGGTCTTACCGTAGGCCCGGTCTTACCGTAGGCCCGGTCTTACCGTAGGCCCGGTCTTAGCGCAGGCCCGGTCTTACCGTAGGCCCGGTCTTACCGTAGGCCCGGTCTTACCGTAGGCCCGGTCTTAGCGCAGGCCCGGTCTTACCGTAGGCCCGGTCTTACCGTAGGCCCGGTCTTACCGTAGGCCCGGTCTTAGCGCAGGCCCGGTCTTACCGTAGTCCCGGTCTTACCGTACGCCCGGTCTTACCGTACGCCCGGTCTTACCGTAGGCCTGTGTGGTGATGCGTCTCTGGGCGTAGGTGGCCAGCCCCTCGCTCAGCCACATCTCCTCCCAGGTGGCGTTGGTGACGGCGTTCCCGAACCAGCCGTGGGCGATCTCATGGACCACGTCGATGAGGAGGAACTCACTGCTCTCCAGGATCGACGAGATGATGAAGGTCAGGCACGGGTTCTCCATGGCAACGATGGGGAAGGAGGGCGGCAGGAAGACCAGGTCACACCTGAGGAGAGAACAGCCAATCAGAGACAAGAGAGGGCGGGGACACGAGGTCACACCTGAGGAGAGAACAGCCAATCAGAGACAAGAGAGGGCGAGGACACGAGGTCACACCTGAGGAGAGAACAGCCAATCAGAGACCAGAGGGGCGGGGACATGAGGCCACACCTGAGGAGAGAACAGCCAATCAGAGACAAGAGGGGCGGGGACACGAGGTCACACCTGAGGAGAGAACAGCCAATCAGAGACAAGAGGGGCGGGGACACGAGGCCACACCTGAGGAGAGAACAGCCAATCAGAGACAAGAGAGGGCGGGGACACGAGGCCACACCTGAGGAGAGAACAGCCAATCAGAGACAAGAGGGGCGGGGACAGGAGGTCACATCTGAGGAGAGAACAGCCAATCAGAGACAAGAGAGGGCGGGGACACGAGGTCACACCTGAGGAGAGAACAGCCAATCAGAGACAAGAGGGGCGGGGACACGAGGCCACACCTGAGGAAAAAACAGCCAATCAGAGACAAGAGAGGGCGGGGACACGAGGCCACACCTGAGGAGAGAACAGCCAATCAGAGACAAGAGAGGGCGGGGACACGAGGCCACACCTGAGGAGAGAACAGCCAATCAGAGACAAGAGAGGGCGGGGACACGAGGTCACACCTGAGGAGAGAACAGCCAATCAGAGACAAGAGGAGAAGGAGAGGAGGAGCTACAGGACATCCAGGAGGTTTCTGATTGGTCAGGATCCTTCTCGTCTGAACCATCAGGGCCTCGTCAGGAGCTGTTCCTCTGGAGCCTCCAGTGTTTGGTTCATTAAAGGATGCTCCAGTGGATCCTGCACAGCCTCGCTACAGATTCCCCACAATGCACAGTGACCACTTTCATTTGAGACGAGACACGAGACTGGGTTACCGAGAACGAGACGAGATTTTTACACTGTTGAAATATGAATGAATATGTGTATGTATATGTATGAAATATGAATGAAAAATGTAATTTATTCTCCTGAAAATCATAAAATGCAAAACTATTTAGGTGCATTTTTAAAATAAACATGTAATGAATGGTATTTACGTCTGTCATTTGAATTATATGCAACAACAGAACAGATACTAACAAATGTTTTACCACAAACTCCACTGACTCACCTCTCGTCTGTAAAAAGTGCAAACAGAACCTGATCCTGAGAACATGAGAACCATTTTTACCTTCACAAGAATCTTGTGACATTTTGATCTTGTGAGATCACAAGATTGCGAGAGGCTGTCACACCCCTTCAAAAGGACATACTTTAATAAAAATATAAAAAAACGTAAGTCCCTACAGGATAAAATAAGGAGCCTGCGCTACATCACAGACACGAGGACATGCTGTGCTGTTTGACCACTTTCCTCTCATGCAAGGGTTGCTTTTTAAGTTTTTAATGCACACATTTTGATCCTGTGTCAGAGCCTCAAACGCAGCACACGCCTCACGTCGGAGGGCATGGCTCCCGAGGAAGGATTCTGGCAACGCTCTTTAGTTTAGACCGGGACAGGAGGAGAGGAGCCAGAGTCAGGAGTCAGAGAGAGACAAGTGTAACTAAAGCAAATGTCAACTGTTTCATCACACTGAAAAATTACTGCTGTCAAAATACTGATGCAGGAAAACTTCTTTTTGTTGGCTGAGGTGGTGTCTGGGGAGAGGGAGGAGCTGGACTACAGTGCTTAGACTGCTCCCCCACACCCCAGCCCCTGACAGTGTTAGTATTCTGATGGAGTTACAGCAGCATCGGTGTTGAGTAACAGATCTTACTCAAAAGCCTAATAATAACTTTCTTTCTGATGTAAAACGTCAGCGTCTCAGAGAACCTGAGTATAAATCCTTAAACAGGTGACAGTTCCCTCACCTGCCCCACAGGTACGGTCCAAACAGCTGCTCCGCCACGTTCAGCCACCGCTCCACACTGTCCCCTAGCTTCTGTACCGCACACGACAGCAGACACGGCTCCGCCCACACTCGGCTCCTGACCAATCACAGACGAGAGTTCAGGTTAGAAACGCCCACAGCGGCCTGTCGTAAAGTTAAATGTTGTTTTCTGGTCCGTACCTGGGTCCCAGGTCCGAGTGCTGCAGCTCCCCGGCCACAAGAGCCACGAGGTACGAGGGCACCGGGACCTCCATGGAGAACTGGAACACTCGCTCCTGTTTGGAGTACGAGCTGCGGGACGCACTCATCAGGACGGTGAACCCCTCTGGGACCTGGGACAGAGACACAGCCTCAGTACTGCAGCACCACTGTACTGCACTGTACATGCTGCAGTGGTATACTGTACCCTGATGGTGGCGCTGTAGGGACTCTTGACCGCCGGAGTGTCGAAGCAGGGGAAAAAGGAGCGGTTACAGACAGAGTGACCCTGCGTGAACACTAGGGGGCGTGTCTGTCCACAGGTGAGCTCTGGGTCCAGCCACCAGATCTGAAATAACACAGGTAAAAAAACAACAACACATGAACCAAGATTTAAGAACAGAATTAAAAACATCTCTTATATTATTTATTAGACTGGCGAGCCAGACTCTCCTACTTGGTTCTGCGAGCAGGACAACCTGGTTCCCCTCTCGGAGCGGAGCATTTCTTTGATTCAATTAGGAACTGGCCAATCACAGATGTTTATCTGCGGCGCGTCTTACGAAATCGGAAGAGCTAACCAAGGTAGCGCTAGCTACCGAGCTAATTTAATAACTTCTCTGACCTGATTAACAGCGTTTAGTGCTTTCCTTCGTCACCTGTTGGTTCTGCTGAAGTCCTCGTTATTGTCCAGTCCTCTGTGTTATTTTGTCTTGTTACCATTTTTAAAAAATCTGCTGGTGAGTTTCTATATGAAGCATTATGAAAATTATGAAAAATTACAAAAAGCCACTGTAAGTATAGGGTTATTTTAATGACCTGAAGCTCTATATACTGAAGTCAAAGATTTCTTATGATAATAAAAAGTTGTTTTTTCTGACAACAAAGAGAGAGGTTTAATATTAGTACCTTTGTGGTAACTTTAAAAAGCGCTAAAGAGCCCCCTGATTTAAAAAAGAAAGCTACAATTAAAGACTTATTAACTACACCCACTTCAAACAGTTATCAGGCGAAAAAGGTTCTGCCAGGATGAAGAGTCAAGAACAAGCTGCAAGAAAGCCCAACCTCAACGCCTGACTGACCGCTAGCTGACTGACCGCTAACTGACTGACCGCTAGCTGGCTGACCGCTAACTGACTGACCGCTAGCTGGCTGACCGCTAACTGGCTGACCACTAGCTGACTGACCGCTAGCTGACTGACCGCTAACTGACTGACCACTAACTGGCTGACCGCTAGCTGACTGACCGCTAACTGACTGACCACTAACTGGCTGACCGCTAACTGGCTGACCGCTAACTGGCTGACCACTAGCTGACTGACCGCTAGCTGACTGACCGCTAACTGACTGACCACTAACTGGCTGACCGCTAGCTGACTGACCGCTAACTGACTGACCACTAACTGGCTGACCGCTAACTGGCTGACCGCTAACTGGCTGACCACTAGCTGACTGACCGCTAACTGACTGACCGCTAACTGGCTGACCGCTAACTGGCTGACCACTAGCTGGCTGACCGCTAGCTGGCTGACCGCCATTTTCAAGAATATTTATTTAACTTAACTGAGATTGTGGGGAAGGGGTGAAGAGGCGAGTCCAGCAGGTTGGAATGGGTACAGAGGAGGGACAGTGATGGGTACAGAGGAGGGACAGTGAGGGGTACAGAGGAGGGACAGTGAGGGTACAGAGGAGGGACAGTGGTGGGTACAGAGGAGGGACAGTGAGGGTACAGAGGAGGGACAGTGGTGGGTACAGAGGAGGGACAGTGGTGGGTACAGAGGAGGGACAGTGATGGGTACAGAGGAGGGACAGTGATGGGTACAGAGGAGGGACAGTGATGGGTACAGAGGAGGGACAGTGATGGTACAGAGGAGGGACAGTGATGGGTACAGAGGAGGGACAGTGATGGGTACAGAGGAGGGACAGTGATGGTACAGAGGAGGGACAGTGATGGGTACAGAGGAGGGACAGTGATGGGTACAGAGGAGGTGTATGAAGTTGGTGTGAGAGAAGAGGATGCAGAGGAGGAGATCAGAGGGAGCAGAGGAGGACTCACCGCGGGGCCGTCCGTGGTGCTGTAGCGCACCGTGACCTGGACCACTCTCCCGGGCCGGACCTCGGGCAGACCGATCTTCAGCGCGGACCCGTACTCTGAGAACCCCTCCACTGTGAACACCAGGGACGCCGGCCGGTCCTGGGGCCGCTCCGGGTCCTTAAAGTCCACGGCCCGGACCAGGAGCGAGGGGTGCGAGTCCAGGACCAAGGTCTGGACCCCGGGCCCGACCGGGGCCAGGTCCAGCACCATCCAGCCGCTCATCTCCTTCAGAGCGAAGTTCACCCTCAGGTCCAGGTGGAAGTGCCGCAGGTGGAACTGGGCGTGGTTCGAGGCCGAGGCCACGTCCACCAGGGAGCAGCGCTCTGAGGGCGGAGCGGCGCAGCGCCCCCCAGAGGACGACAGGGAGCGGCAGCAGCACAGGGAGCGTGGCGCGTCAGGGGACGACATGGTGGACAGGGAAATGAGGGACAAAACTGGGCTAAAGACGGCCGGGACAGGACTAAACCTAGGACTAAACCAGGTCTGAAGTGCGGCTAAACGCGGGAGCGAAACATGACTAAATCAGATCAATATGAGCAAAAAAATGGTAACGCTGGGGTTAATCTTGGGCTTAAAAAAAGGTAAAACACAGACTTAACCTGGGATTAAACCAAATCTGAATTAGGGCTATTCTTGCTGGGAGAACGGAGCAAATAATAAACCAGACAAAACTAAGTCTAAACAAAGTGAAAGAGGCGTTAAAACCGAGATTTAGGGCTAAAAATGGACAAAGTACGAATTTGAAGAAGAAGACAAGACAGAGCAAAACAAGAAGCTAACAGAACTAACTCAGGACTAAACTGGAAGAAACCAAAACAAACCAGATCTACATTCAGGCTAAAAGTCAGAACTAAACCAGGACGAGACCCAGTCAAAGTGACCCTCTGGCTTTTTTCTGGGGTTATTTTACATTCAACACTGCAACAGACACAGGCTTTCTCTCACAGTAATCTCTCACACTTAAAAACTTCTCTGAACATTACAACTTTTAGGAAACTAACATTAAAGACACTTCTCTGTTTAAATATGTGTGAATAAAAAGCTAAATAGAGTACTTCTTGTGTAAAAATACCTAAATGTTTTCATTCTAAATTACATAAATATTGGTATAAAGTCACTTTAAGGACACTTGGGTGAAAAGGAGAGCAATATTCCATCTGTATGGCACCTAAAAGAATAAAGTCCTGTTTTAATTTCTCTAATAAGGACACACTTACTCAAACTGAAAAGTGCACTTAAAGTCTAGAAATTAGCTTTAACTGAGTCCTGACAATATTCAAATAAGGTTAAACTAAATATGGGAGCTTTAAAAAATGTTTAACCCGGGACTACACCCAGTCACCATTAAATTAAGGAGTGTTTTTATCGCAGAAACAGCGCTGGTTAAACTTTGACTAATGCTAGCTACGTTAGCATTAGCTTGAGCAGGCACTAACGGTCAGAAAGTCACCAAATTAACCGAGTTTATTACATTAACCAACAAAAGGTTAACATTCCTGGTGAATTAAAAATGAATAAATAATCTAGCCTAAGTGAGAAACCAAAATGTTAAAAAAAATATATTTATATCTATGTAACATCCATCAGAGCAGACACCGGCTACTGCTGTGGGGTCAAGCCGGGGAAGGCGCTCTGTTGCCCGGATACAAGATGGACAAGTCCCGCTGTGTCACTGGAGCTCCGAGGATAAGGCAGAAAGACCGGAGTCCTGGTCTGAGCTCAGCCGGGGAACGGTGGACTATGGCTTGGATTTAAGGCTGGAAGTCTGCCGCAGTGTCAGCGGAGCTCCGGGGCTTGGCGGACAAACGGGGACTGTCACTCCGCGCTCAGCCGGGGAAGGCGCACTGTCGCCCGGATACGAGGTCTGAAGTTACCCGCAGTGTCATCGTAGCTCCACCGGGGGAAAAAAACGAGGCCACAGCTCTGCGTTCACCCAGGAAATGTGTTAGTCTCCTGGGCAGAGAAAGACAGAAGGTTGAGCCGCGGAGCTCCGGGGCTGCTAATTGTCCGGGGAGTCCTGGTCTGAGCTAAGCCGGGGAAGGCGCACTGTCGCCCGGCTACGGCGCGTGGAGCCTCCCCGCTGCGGCTCCGCGGAGGTCCGGAGCGGAGCGCGGACAGACACCGGGGGACAGAGGGGGGTCACCGGGTAAAAACACACGGTACAGACGGGAGGACAGACCGCAGGGGCCGGGGACACGGACCGGGGACACAAACAGGAAGTAAAGGGCTCCCGGACAAAGTTTATCAGACAGAAGGGGGCGCTGTGGGGCCGCGCTTCATTTTCCCTTCCACTCTTTTATTACTTTATTTCATATTTCATTTTCTGTCTTCTCTTTATGAACTTTTTGCTAAATCTAACTAAAACTTATATAACAAGCAAAAACTGCATCTATACTCGTTTCTTTTATTGATAGACTGGATCTATTTCAATAAAGCACTAATATTTTGTTGTGTTTTTGTCTTATATGTCGTCCCTTTTGTTCTGTAGTTTAGTCTGTTTTCTTACATTTTAATACGTCTTTGCATGGTAATGGTACGGTGCCTTATTTGTTTGTATTTGTTATTTGCAATAATAAAAAATAAAATAAAGTCTTCTCTTTATTCTTCAGTTTGCAGTTTGAGCAGAGAGAGTGGGAGGACCTCTGGCGGTCAACTCTGGAACAACAAACAACAAACAGCGACACGTTTCATACAATTCCTGTCTAAAGTCATATTTTAAAGATATAAATGATAAAATAATGCCTCTCTACACATGTTATACCACTATTCCATAATGAATTAGAATATTATTAAAACCATCCCCCGTGTATCAACAGGCGGATGTGAAGCTTCAGTTTCCGTCTCTGACCGGAGGTTTAACGAGTTTGTCTCTAAAGTAAAAGCATAAGTCAGTATTTTAGGTCCATTTAACTGCAGGTCTCGGTGATGAATGAGGATCACAACAGATTCTGAAGGCACTGACCTGCTGTGTGAGATTTAAAATACTCCTAACAATGAATCCCATAAAGTAGACTTCAATAAAAGGAGTTTATTCAGCAACGAGACTTTTATTGTGAAGGGCGCCTCACAGGAAGCGCTGTACGAGTTTGCGTCGTGCGTCTTTACGCTTTTCCTTCAGGAGCAGCAGCATCCTCAGCATCAGGACCAGACCTGGACCTGGACTGAACCGGGTCCGGACCGGGGCCATGGCGGAGGAGACGCGCGTGATCTACCACCTCGAGGACCAGCAGACCCCGTACCTCGTGCGCATCGGCGTGCCCGCGCAGCGCGTGACTCTGCTGGACGTGAAGCTCGCTCTGAACAAACCGAGCGCGCGGTTCTTCTTCAGGTCCGAGGACCCGGACTTCGGGTGAGTCCGGGTTTAGACTTGGTTCAGATCTGGTTCAGACCTGGTTCAGACCTGGTTCAGACCTGGTTCAGACCTGGTTCAGAGGGTTTACAGAGGGTCTCGTGCAGGATTAAAGACCACAGCCCACGTGACTCAGGAGAATATTTAATAACAACGCGTTCTTTTGATCTTGCGCCTGTGGAGACCTGGGTCTGGTCCCGGGTTAGACCTGGTCCTGGGTTAGACCTGGTCCCGGGTTAGACCTGGTCCTGGGTTAGACCTGGTCCTGGGTTAGACCTGGTCCCGGGTTAGACCTGGTCCCGGGTTAGACCTGGTCCCGGGTTAGACCTGGTTCTGGGTTAGACCTGGTTCTGGTTTTGTTTTCAGTCCTCAGATTATCACAGCTCTGATATGAATGAGAATATTCACAGAGGATTTTACTTTAGGCAGCGCAACAGAACCTGACCCACCCTCAGTCCTCAGAGACAGGAGCCCAGTACCACAGTATTACCATAATATTACCAGAGTATTATCACAGTATTACCACAGTATTATCACAGTATTACCAGAGTATTATCACAGTATTACCACAGTATTACCAGAGTATTACCACAGTATTACCAGAGTATTACCACAGTATTATCACAGTATTACCACAGTATTATCACAGTATTACCATAATATTACCACAGTATTATCACAGTATTACCAGAGTATTATCACAGTATTACCACAGTATTACCAGAGTATTACCACAGTATTATCACAGTATTACCATAATATTACCAGAGTATTACCACAGTGTTACCACAGTATTACCACAGTATTACCACAGTATTATCACAGTATTACCACAGTATTACCACAGTATTATCACAGTATTACCACAGTATTACCAGAGTATTACCACAGTATTACCAGAGTATTACCACAGTATTATCACAGTATTACCACAGTATTACCACAGTATTACCACAGTATTATCACAGTATTACCATAATATTACCACAGTATTATCACAGTATTACCAGAGTATTACCACAGTATTATCACAGTATTACCATAATATTACCAGAGTATTACCACAGTGTTACCACAGTATTACCACAGTATTACCACAGTATTACCACAGTATTACCACAGTATTATCACAGTATTACCACAGTGTTACCACAGTATTACCACAGTATTACCACAGTATTACCACAGTGTTACCACAGTATTACCACAGTATTACCAGAGTATTACCACAGTATTACCACAGTATTACCACAGTATTATCACAGTATTACCACAGTATTACCACAGTATTACCACAGTATTACCACAGTATTACCACAGTATTATCACAGTATTACCACAGTATTACCACAGTATTACCACAGTATTATCACAGTATTACCACAGTGTTACCACAGTATTACCACAGTATTACCACAGTATTATCACAGTATTACCATAATATTACCACAGTATTATCACAGTATTACCATAATATTACCACAGTATTATCACAGTATTACCATAATATTACCAGAGTATTACCACAGTGTTACCACAGTATTACCACAGTATTACCACAGTATTACCACAGTATTACCACAGTATTATCACAGTATTACCACAGTGTTACCACAGTATTACCACAGTATTACCACAGTATTACCACAGTGTTACCACAGTATTACCACAGTATTACCAGAGTATTACCACAGTATTACCACAGTATTACCACAGTATTATCACAGTATTACCACAGTATTACCACAGTATTACCACAGTATTACCACAGTATTACCACAGTATTATCACAGTATTACCACAGTGTTACCACAGTATTACCACAGTATTACCACAGTATTACCACAGTATTATCACAGTATTACCACAGTGTTACCACAGTATTACCACAGTATTATCACAGTATTACCACAGTATTACCACAGTATTACCACAGTATTACCAGAGTATTACCAGAGTATTACCACAGTATTACCACAGTATTACCACAGTATTATCACAGTATTACCACAGTATTACCACAGTATTACCACAGTATTATCACAGTATTACCACAGTGTTACCACAGTATTACCACAGTATTACCACAGTATTACCACAGTATTATCACAGTATTACCACAGTGTTACCACAGTATTACCACAGTATTACCAGAGTATTACCACAGTATTACCACAGTATTACCAGAGTATTACCACAGTATTACCACAGTATTACCACAGTATTACCACAGTATTATCACAGTATTACCATAATATTACCAGAGTATTACCACAGTATTACCACAGTATTACCACAGTATTACCACAGTATTATCACAGTATTACCACAGTATTACCACAGTATTACCAGAGTATTACCACAGTATTACCACAGTATTACCACAGTATTACCACAGTATTACCACAGTATTATCACAGTATTACCACAGTATTACCACAGTATTACCACAGTATTATCACAGTATTACCACAGTGTTACCACAGTATTACCACAGTATTACCACAGTATTACCACAGTGTTACCACAGTATTACCACAGTATTACCACAGTATTATCACAGTATTACCACAGTATTACCACAGTATTATCACAGTATTACCAGAGTATTACCACAGTATTACCACAGTATTACCACAGTATTACCACAGTATTATCACAGTATTACCAGAGTATTACCACAGTATTATCACAGTATTACCACAGTATTACCACAGTATTACCACAGTATTACCACAGTATTATCACAGTATTATCACAGTATTACCACAGTATTACCACAGTATTACCACAGTATTATCACAGTATTACCACAGTATTACCACAGTATTACCACAGTATTATCACAGTATTACCAGAGTATTACCACAGTATTATCACAGTATTACCACAGTATTACCACAGTATTACCACAGTATTACCACAGTATTATCACAGTATTACCACAGTATTACCACAGTATTACCACAGTATTATCACAGTATTACCACAGTGTTACCACAGTATTACCACAGTATTACCACAGTATTACCACAGTGTTACCACAGTATTACCACAGTATTACCACAGTATTACCACAGTATTATCACAGTATTACCACAGTATTACCACAGTATTACCACAGTATTACCAGAGTATTACCACAGTATTACCACAGTATTACCACAGTATTACCAGAGTATTACCACAGTATTACCACAGTATTACCACAGTATTATCACAGTATTACCATAATATTACCAGAGTATTACCAGAGTATTACCACAGTATTACCACAGTATTACCACAGTATTACCACAGTATTATCACAGTATTACCATAATATTACCAGAGTATTACCACAGTATTACCACAGTATTACCACAGTATTACCACAGTATTATCACAGTATTACCAGAGTATTACCACAGTATTACCACAGTATTATCACAGTATTATCACAGTATTACCACAGTATTACCACAGTATTACCACAGTATTACCAGAGTTTTACCAGAGTATTGTGAGAGTAATGTGTTTCAGGAGGAGCTGACTCACTACAGAGGCCTCAGAGGGACACACCACACCACACCACGTCACAGATTTATGAAGCACACTGTGATGAGCTCAGAGCTCAGCTCTGCCTCAGGAACCAGGCTCAACAGCGGTGTCTCAGAATTAACCAGTTACATGATAATTATCAGAATAATTCGACCTCTGTGACCTGCGAGGTGGATATTTTTACTCAAGTGATTCATTTTTTTAAACAAAGCCTACTATTATCTACATTTTACTGAAACGTTCCATTGTCTAAATGAGTAAAAGTATTTTTGGCCTCGATGTCAAACTGGTTACAGCAGCACTATGCAAGATTCTTTATTGTCAGTTTCTCTGTAAGTTCAGACACGCTCTCTTCTGTTAGTGTCAGCATGCAATAAGTTAAAAAATAAGACTAAAATAAAATATGTAAGTACAATAGAAAAAGACTTTTATATTTTCAATAGACAATAAATACAAAGTAGTTTCTGTTTGGAGCAGTAGTTGCAGTAAACTTTGATGTCAACAACTTCAATGTAAACTACTTTTACTAATTATATTTTGCAGTACCTTTAGATAAGTACTGTTGTAGTATAAGTACTTCTTCCTTCAGTGAGCCTCAGGGAACATGATGTGAATGTTCAGATCAGTGGTTTTTATGTGTACAGATAATAAAGTGAATGTTTTTGTGAATATTGTGCAGAGTGGTGAAGGAGGAGATCAGCGACGATGGAGCCACTCTGCCCTGCGCCAACGGCAGAGTCGTCTGCTGGGTGAGAAACAAAAACAACACACAAACAAATCAGCTCATGGCTAAAGGCCCCTCCCACTTCACTCCCATTCACCATAGACTGTATGGAGTCATATATAAATGTAGTTTATTCCCCTGAAACCTAATTTTAAAGCTTTTATGGTGCAGTGTTTCAGTTAAATTAACTTTCTGTGGCTTTAGGAGCTGTAAGTGCGATGTAAATGACAGTTTATAGGTTTATAATTTAGAAACACCATGAGTTTGATCGCTTTGAAAGTTCTGTAAGCAGCAGCGCTCCTACTGGTTTAAAACGGTACTGCAGTCTAAATCAAAACAATGGTCTCGTTTCTGATTGGACGATTGGTGATGCAGTTTTAGAACCAAAACAAAAAATGTCCACAGCAGCTCCTTCTCACGTCTGCAGTTGTTCCAAATGATTTTTCTCTGTTTTGGTCACATTTTTCTCTCAGGATGTAACCCTCTGCCACGTCCACGCTGGTTATGAGTTTGTTGTGTTCTGTGGTGACTTTATGGCATCTAAAATATACTTCGACCTGTGTTAGATTCTCATTCAGACGCAGACGCAGCGCTCTGTCATCTTCTGCCTTCGCTCTGTCGTACGTTGGTCTGTTTTCCCAGAGCTTATGGATACAGATGAACGGAGCAGTACATGCGTTAACTGTTGGGGGCGCTAGTGAACACGTTCAGTAATCAAAGAAATGTAAATTAGGGGTGGGACGATAAGCGTTTATATTGCTAATCATAATAAAAACAGTAAAGATTAATTGGCTGTAGCAAATTTTAATTATGGTGATAATTGTTCATTGAGATAATCGCCATTATCCTCACAGGAGAGAGCGGTGCCCTCTGCTGTTCACTTTGTTTACTGCAAAATATTCTCCAAGAAGGCTCCAAGCTCGTTTCCAGTTTTTCTAGAATTGGTTCAAATCCTTGACCTACAGCAGAGCAGACTGAGGCTGCAGTGGACTGTGAGGCGTTCAAGTGTCTGAGGATTTAACAGTGATGCTAAATGTTTGTAGTGCTAAATGTTTGTAATGCTAAATGCTAATAAACAAGGCTAATTTACAAGGTAATCATATGTTTACCATTAAATATAAAAATGACACTTTGACTTTATAAAATAAAACTCAACAAAGTTAGAAAACGCATCTCACACAGCTCCATGAACGTGGCTAAGCTAACGGCTAACATACTCTCACTTTTAAACTTTTACTACGCAATGATGTAAAACACTTATTTCTGTTTTCTATAAGTGTAGTGCTGACAGTAGTACTGAGTGTAGTACTGAGTGTAGTACTGAGTGTAGTACTGAGTGTAGTGCTGACAGTAGTACTGAGTGTAGTACTGAGTGTAGTACTGAGTGTAGTACTGAGTGTAGTACTGACAGTAGTACTGAGTGTAGTACTGAGTGTAGTACTGAGTGTAGTACTGAGTGTAGTACTGACTGTAGTACTGAGTGTAGTACTGAGTATAGTACTGACTGTAGTACTGAGTGTAGTACTGAGTATAGTACTGACTGTAGTACTGAGTACTAAAGTACGCAGTACTCGCTGTGTTTTCCAGGTCAACAGCTGTTGTTTACATGTGTATTCTACATTTTGGCCACAAGGGGGAGCCGTATGTTTGAAATAATGTATTCTATCATAACCATTAGTCTGTTGTGTCACTGTAAAGTAAATCCAGTTTGTTTTAGCTACATTTTCAAACTACTATAGTCAGGTTCACCTCCACGCGCAGCTTGGGCTCTGGAACCCAGCTCCTGGAGAGAGGTTGGACTCTCACCGCGGGCAACGCCAGAGCGGTGAGAGTCCAGCCCCCAGCTCAGCTCCATGTGTTGGAGTTCACCTCAGTAAACGAGAGGTCGCGTCCCTGCGCCTCCGGGTTGGGGACAGGTCTCTCACTGTGGTTTGTTCCTGGGACAAACAGCAGCAGAGCACCCGGCTTTCTGTGAGTCCCTGGGAGGAACTGGAAGGTGCTCCGACTGGGGACTCCGTTGTTTTGTTGGGAGACTTCAGTGCCCATGTCCCAGCGACAGTGACACCTGGAGGGGTGTGATTGGGAGGAACGGCCCTGATCTGAACCCGAGCGGTGTTCTGTTGTTGGACTTCTGTGCTGGCTACAGTTTGTCCATAACCAACACCAGGTCCATCAGTGGCACCAGGACGTCCTGGGTCAGAGGTCGATGATCGGCTTTGTAGTCGTGACCTCTGACCTTCGGCCGTGTGTCTTGGACACTCGGGTGAAGAGAGGGGCTGAGCTGTTACTGAGCGCCCCCTGGTGGTGAGTTGGATCTGCCGGCGGATCGTGATATTAAATTCTATGATCGTCCCATGAGCAGTGTAAATGTTGATGAATAACTGAGCTTTAACCTGGTTCTCCCATCTACAGCTGGTCTCTGGAGACTCTCAGCCCGACTTCAGGGGCTCTGACGTCATGTCTGTGGCCACGCCCACAAGTATAGCCCCGCCCTTCGGTCTGACCCCGCCCCCAGGCCAGGCCCCTCCCCCCTCAGAGAGAACAGGAGGAATAGGAGACTCCAGACCGCCGTCCTTCCAGTGAGTACCTCATTATTACACTAGACCTGGTTTAGACCTGGTTTAGACCTGGTTTAGTCCTGGTTTAGACCTGGTTTAGTCCTGGTTTAGACCTGGTTTAGACCTGGTTTAGACCTGGTTTAGTCCTGGTTTAGTCCTGGTTTAGACCTGGTTTAGACCTGGTTTAGTCCTGGTTTAGACCTGGTTTAGTCCTGGTTTAGACCTGGTTTAGACCTGGTTTAGTCCTGGTTTAGTCCTGGTTTAGACCTGGTTTACACCTGGTTTAGTCCTGGTTTAGACCTGGTTTAGACCTGGTTTAGACCTGGTTTAGACCTGGTTTAGTCCTGGTTTAGACCTGGTTTAGACCTGGTTTAGTCCTGGTTTAGACCTGGTTTAGACCTGGTTTAGACCTGGTTTAGTCCTGGTTTAGTCCTGGTTTAGACCTGGTTTAGACCTGGTTTAGTCCTGGTTTAGACCTGGTTTAGACCTGGTTTAGTCCTGGTTTAGTCCTGGTTTAGACCTGGTTTAGACCTGGTTTAGACCTGGTTTAGTCCTGGTTTAGTCCTGGTTTAGTCCTGGTTTAGTCCTGGTTTAGACCTGGTTTAGTCCTGGTTTAGACCTGGTTTAGACCTGGTTTAGTCCTGGTTTAGACCTGGTTTAGACCTGGTTTAGTCCTGGTTTAGTCCTAGTTTAGTCCTGGTTTAGACCTGGTTTAGACCTGGTTTAGTCCTGGTTTAGTCCTGGTTTAGTCCTGGTTTAGACCTGGTTTAGTCCTGGTTTAGACCTGGTTTAGCCCTGGTTTAGTCCTGGTTTAGTCCTGGTTTAGACCTGGTGTAGTCCTGGTTTAGCCCTGGTTTAGTCCTGGTTTAGTCCTGGTTTAGTCCTGGTTTAGCCCTGGTTTAGTCCTGGTTTAGTCCTGGTTTAGACCTGGTTTAGACCTGGTTTAGCCCTGGTTTAGTCCTGGTTTAGTCCTGGTTTAGACCAGGTTTAGTCCTGGTTTAGACCTGGTTCAGACCTGGTTTAGTCCTGGTTTAGACCTGGTTTAGTCCTGGTTTAGTCCTGGTTTAGTCCTGGTTTAGACCTGGTTTAGTCCTGGTTTAGACCTGGTTTAGTCCTGGTTTAGACCTGGTTTAGTCCTGGTTTAGTCCTGGTTTAGTCCTGGTTTAGACCTGGTTTAGACCTGGTTTAGTCCTGGTTTAGACCTGGTTTAGACCTGGTTTAGACCTGGTTCAGTCCTGGTTTAGTCCTGGTTTAGTCCTGGTTTAGTCCTGGTTTAGACCTGGTTTAGCCCTGGTTTAGTCCTGGTTTAGTCCTGGTTTAGACCTGGTTTAGTCCTGGTTTAGCCCTGGTTTAGTCCTGGTTTAGTCCTGGTTTAGACCTGGTTTAGCCCTGGTTTAGTCCTGGTTTAGTCCTGGTTTAGACCTGGTTTAGACCTGGTTTAGCCCTGGTTTAGTCCTGGTTTAGTCCTGGTTTAGACCAGGTTTAGTCCTGGTTTAGACCTGGTTCAGACCTGGTTTAGTCCTGGTTTAGACCTGGTTTAGTCCTGGTTTAGTCCTGGTTTAGTCCTGGTTTAGACCTGGTTTAGACCTGGTTTAGTCCTGGTTTAGACCTGGTTTAGTCCTGGTTTAGACCTGGTTTAGTCCTGGTTTAGTCCTGGTTTAGACCTGGTTTAGTCCTGGTTTAGACCTGGTTTAGACCTGGTTTAGTCCTGGTTTAGACCTGGTTTAGTCCTGGTTTAGACCTGGTTTAGTCCTGGTTTAGACCTGGTTTAGACCTGGTTTAGTCCTGGTTCAGACCTGGTTTAGACCTGGTTTAGTCCTGGTTTAGACCTGGTTTAGTCCTGGTTTAGACCTGGTTTAGTCCTGGTTCAGACCTGGTTTAGACCTGGTTTAGTCCTGGTTTAGACCTGGTTTAGTCCTGGTTTAGTCCTGGTTTAGTCCTGGTTTAGACCTGGTTTAGACCTGGTTTAGTCCTGGTTCAGACCTGGTTTAGACCTGGTTTAGTCCTGGTTTAGACCTGGTTTAGTCCTGGTTTAGACCTGGTTTAGACCTGGTTTAGTCCTGGTTCAGACCTGGTTTAGTCCTGGTTTAGACCTGGTTTAGACCTGGTTTAGTCCTGGTTCAGACCTGGTTTAGTCCTGGTTTAGTCCTGGTTTAGACCTGGTTTAGACCTGGTTTAGACCTGGTTTAGACCTGGTTTAGTCCTGGTTTAGACCTGGTTTAGTCCTGGTTTAGACCTGGTTTAGACCTGGTGTAGTCCTGGTTTAGTCCTGGTTTAGACCTGGTTTAGACCTGGTTTAGTCCTGGTTCAGACCTGGTTTAGTCCTGGTTTAGACCTGGTTTAGACCTGGTTTAGTCCTGGTTCAGACCTGGTTTAGTCCTGGTTTAGACCTGGTTTAGTCCTGGTTCAGACCTGGTTTAGTCCTGGTTTAGACCTGGTTTAGTCCTGGTTCAGACCTGGTTTAGTCCTGGTTTAGACCTGGTTTAGACCTGGTTTAGTCCTGGTTTAGACCTGGTTTAGTCCTGGTTTAGACCTGGTTTAGTCCTGGTTCAGACCTGGTTTAGTCCTGGTTTAGACCTGGTTTAGACCTGGTTTAGTCCTGGTTCAGACCTGGTTTAGTCCTGGTTTAGACCTGGTTTAGACCTGGTTTAGACCTGGTTTAGTCCTGGTTTAGACCTGGTTTAGTCCTGGTTTAGACCTGGTTTAGTCCTGGTTTAGTCCTGGTTTAGACCAGGTTTAGTCCTGGTTTAGTCCTGGTTCAGACCTGGTTTAGTCCTGGTTTAGACCTGGTTTAGACCTGGTTTAGACCTGGTTTAGACCTGGTTTAGACCTGGTTTAGTCCTGGTTTAGACCTGGTTTAGTCCTGGTTTAGACCTGGTTTAGTCCTGGTTTAGTCCTGGTTTAGACCAGGTTTAGTCCTGGTTTAGACCTGGTTTAGTCCTGGTTTAGACCTGGTTTAGTCCTGGTTTAGTCCTGGTTTAGACCTGGTTTAGACCTGGTTTAGACCTGATTTAGTCCTGGTTTAGACCTGGTTTAGACCTGGTTTAGACCTGGTTTAGTCCTGGTTTAGTCCTGGTTTAGACCTGGTTTAGTCCTGGTTTAGTCCTGGTTTAGACCTGGTTTAGTCCT
The DNA here is from genome assembly GCA_020698575.1 of Bostrychus sinensis. Classification (NCBI taxonomy): domain Eukaryota; kingdom Metazoa; phylum Chordata; class Actinopteri; order Gobiiformes; family Eleotridae; genus Bostrychus; species Bostrychus sinensis. The sequence goes on along the minus strand of CM036245.1, from coordinate 33,258 downwards.
GGATTAGACCTGGTTTAGACCTGGTTTAGTCCTGGTTTAGTCCTGGTTTAGACCTGGTTTAGACCTGGTTTAGACCTGGTTTAGTCCTGGTTTAGTCCTGGTTTAGTCCTGGTTTAGTCCTGGTTTAGACCTGGTTTAGTCCTGGTTTAGACCTGGTTTAGACCTGGTTTAGTCCTGGTTTAGACCTGGTTTAGACCTGGTTTAGTCCTGGTTTAGTCCTAGTTTAGTCCTGGTTTAGACCTGGTTTAGACCTGGTTTAGTCCTGGTTTAGTCCTGGTTTAGTCCTGGTTTAGACCTGGTTTAGTCCTGGTTTAGACCTGGTTTAGCCCTGGTTTAGTCCTGGTTTAGTCCTGGTTTAGACCTGGTTTAGTCCTGGTTTAGCCCTGGTTTAGTCCTGGTTTAGTCCTGGTTTAGTCCTGGTTTAGCCCTGGTTTAGTCCTGGTTTAGTCCTGGTTTAGACCTGGTTTAGACCTGGTTTAGCCCTGGTTTAGTCCTGGTTTAGTCCTGGTTTAGACCAGGTTTAGTCCTGGTTTAGACCTGGTTCAGACCTGGTTTAGTCCTGGTTTAGACCTGGTTTAGTCCTGGTTTAGTCCTGGTTTAGTCCTGGTTTAGACCTGGTTTAGTCCTGGTTTAGACCTGGTTTAGTCCTGGTTTAGACCTGGTTTAGTCCTGGTTTAGTCCAGGTTTAGTCCTGGTTTAGACCTGGTTTAGACCTGGTTTAGTCCTGGTTTAGACCTGGTTTAGACCTGGTTTAGACCTGGTTCAGTCCTGGTTTAGTCCTTGTTTAGTCCTGGTTTAGTCCTGGTTTAGACCTGGTTTAGCCCTGGTTTAGTCCTGGTTTAGTCCTGGTTTAGACCTGGTTTAGACCTGGTTTAGCCCTGGTTTAGTCCTGGTTTAGTCCTGGTTTAGACCAGGTTTAGTCCTGGTTTAGACCTGGTTCAGACCTGGTTTAGTCCTGGTTTAGACCTGGTTTAGTCCTGGTTTAGTCCTGGTTTAGTCCTGGTTTAGACCTGGTTTAGACCTGGTTTAGTCCTGGTTTAGACCTGGTTTAGTCCTGGTTTAGACCTGGTTTAGTCCTGGTTTAGACCTGGTTTAGTCCTGGTTTAGTCCTGGTTTAGACCTGGTTTAGACCTGGTTTAGTCCTGGTTTAGACCTGGTTTAGTCCTGGTTTAGACCTGGTTTAGTCCTGGTTTAGACCTGGTTTAGACCTGGTTTAGTCCTGGTTCAGACCTGGTTTAGACCTGGTTTAGTCCTGGTTTAGACCTGGTTTAGTCCTGGTTTAGACCTGGTTTAGTCCTGGTTCAGACCTGGTTTAGTCCTGGTTTAGACCTGGTTTAGTCCTGGTTTAGACCTGGTTTAGTCCTGGTTTAGACCTGGTTTAGTCCTGGTTTAGTCCTGGTTTAGACCTGGTTTAGTCCTGGTTTAGACCTGGTTTAGACCTGGTTTAGTCCTGGTTTAGACCTGGTTTAGTCCTGGTTTAGACCTGGTTTAGTCCTGGTTTAGACCTGGTTTAGACCTGGTTTAGTCCTGGTTCAGACCTGGTTTAGACCTGGTTTAGTCCTGGTTTAGACCTGGTTTAGTCCTGGTTTAGACCTGGTTTAGTCCTGGTTCAGACCTGGTTTAGACCTGGTTTAGTCCTGGTTTAGACCTGGTTTAGTCCTGGTTTAGTCCTGGTTTAGTCCTGGTTTAGACCTGGTTTAGACCTGGTTTAGTCCTGGTTCAGACCTGGTTTAGACCTGGTTTAGTCCTGGTTTAGACCTGGTTTAGTCCTGGTTTAGACCTGGTTTAGACCTGGTTTAGTCCTGGTTCAGACCTGGTTTAGTCCTGGTTTAGACCTGGTTTAGACCTGGTTTAGTCCTGGTTCAGACCTGGTTTAGTCCTGGTTTAGTCCTGGTTTAGACCTGGTTTAGACCTGGTTTAGACCTGGTTTAGACCTGGTTTAGTCCTGGTTTAGACCTGGTTTAGTCCTGGTTCAGACCTGGTTTAGTCCTGGTTTAGTCCTGGTTTAGACCTGGTTTAGACCTGGTTTAGACCTGGTTTAGTCCTGGTTTAGACCTGGTTTAGACCTGGTTTAGTCCTGGTTCAGACCTGGTTTAGTCCTGGTTTAGACCTGGTTTAGACCTGGTTTAGTCCTGGTTCAGACCTGGTTTAGTCCTGGTTTAGACCTGGTTTAGTCCTGGTTCAGACCTGGTTTAGTCCTGGTTTAGACCTGGTTTAGTCCTGGTTCAGACCTGGTTTAGTCCTGGTTTAGACCTGGTTTAGACCTGGTTTAGTCCTGGTTTAGACCTGGTTTAGTCCTGGTTTAGACCTGGTTCAGACCTGGTTTAGTCCTGGTTTAGACCTGGTTTAGTCCTGGTTTAGTCCTGGTTTAGTCCTGGTTTAGACCTGGTTTAGACCTGGTTTAGTCCTGGTTTAGACCTGGTTTAGTCCTGGTTTAGACCTGGTTTAGTCCTGGTTTAGACCTGGTTTAGTCCTGGTTCAGACCTGGTTTAGACCTGGTTTAGTCCTGGTTTAGACCTGGTTTAGTCCTGGTTTAGTCCTGGTTTAGTCCTGGTTTAGACCTGGTTTAGACCTGGTTTAGTCCTGGTTCAGACCTGGTTTAGACCTGGTTTAGTCCTGGTTTAGACCTGGTTTAGTCCTGGTTTAGACCTGGTTTAGACCTGGTTTAGTCCTGGTTCAGACCTGGTTTAGTCCTGGTTTAGACCTGGTTTAGACCTGGTTTAGTCCTGGTTCAGACCTGGTTTAGTCCTGGTTTAGTCCTGGTTTAGACCTGGTTTAGACCTGGTTTAGACCTGGTTTAGACCTGGTTTAGTCCTGGTTTAGACCTGGTTTAGTCCTGGTTTAGACCTGGTTTAGACCTGGTGTAGTCCTGGTTTAGTCCTGGTTTAGACCTGGTTTAGACCTGGTTTAGTCCTGGTTCAGACCTGGTTTAGTCCTGGTTTAGACCTGGTTTAGACCTGGTTTAGTCCTGGTTCAGACCTGGTTTAGTCCTGGTTTAGACCTGGTTTAGTCCTGGTTCAGACCTGGTTTAGTCCTGGTTTAGACCTGGTTTAGTCCTGGTTCAGACCTGGTTTAGTCCTGGTTTAGACCTGGTTTAGACCTGGTTTAGTCCTGGTTTAGACCTGGTTTAGTCCTGGTTTAGACCTGGTTTAGTCCTGGTTCAGACCTGGTTTAGTCCTGGTTTAGACCTGGTTTAGACCTGGTTTAGTCCTGGTTCAGACCTGGTTTAGTCCTGGTTTAGACCTGGTTTAGACCTGGTTTAGACCTGGTTTAGTCCTGGTTTAGACCTGGTTTAGTCCTGGTTTAGTCCTGGTTTAGACCAGGTTTAGTCCTGGTTTAGTCCTGGTTCAGACCTGGTTTAGTCCTGGTTTAGACCTGGTTTAGACCTGGTTTAGACCTGGTTTAGACCTGGTTTAGACCTGGTTTAGTCCTGGTTTAGACCTGGTTTAGTCCTGGTTTAGACCTGGTTTAGTCCTGGTTTAGTCCTGGTTTAGACCAGGTTTAGTCCTGGTTTAGACCTGGTTTAGTCCTGGTTTAGACCTGGTTTAGTCCTGGTTTAGTCCTGGTTTAGACCTGGTTTAGACCTGGTTTAGACCTGATTTAGTCCTGGTTTAGACCTGGTTTAGACCTGGTTTAGACCTGGTTTAGTCCTGGTTTAGTCCTGGTTTAGACCTGGTTTAGTCCTGGTTTAGTCCTGGTTTAGACCTGGTTTAGACCTGGTTTAGTCCTGGTTTAGACCTGGTTTAGACCTGGTTTAGTCCTGGTTTAGTCCTGGTTTAGACCTGGTTTAGACCTGGTTTAGACCTGGTTTAGTCCTGGTTTAGTCCTGGTTTAGTCCTGGTTTAGTCCTGGTTTAGACCTGGTTTAGTCCTGGTTTAGACCTGGTTTAGACCTGGTTTAGTCCTGGTTTAGACCTGGTTTAGACCTGGTTTAGTCCTGGTTTAGTCCTAGTTTAGTCCTGGTTTAGACCTGGTTTAGACCTGGTTTAGTCCTGGTTTAGTCCTGGTTTAGTCCTGGTTTAGACCTGGTTTAGTCCTGGTTTAGACCTGGTTTAGCCCTGGTTTAGTCCTGGTTTAGTCCTGGTTTAGACCTGGTTTAGTCCTGGTTTAGCCCTGGTTTAGTCCTGGTTTAGTCCTGGTTTAGTCCTGGTTTAGCCCTGGTTTAGTCCTGGTTTAGTCCTGGTTTAGACCTGGTTTAGACCTGGTTTAGCCCTGGTTTAGTCCTGGTTTAGTCCTGGTTTAGACCAGGTTTAGTCCTGGTTTAGACCTGGTTCAGACCTGGTTTAGTCCTGGTTTAGACCTGGTTTAGTCCTGGTTTAGTCCTGGTTTAGTCCTGGTTTAGACCTGGTTTAGTCCTGGTTTAGACCTGGTTTAGTCCTGGTTTAGACCTGGTTTAGTCCTGGTTTAGTCCTGGTTTAGTCCTGGTTTAGACCTGGTTTAGACCTGGTTTAGTCCTGGTTTAGACCTGGTTTAGACCTGGTTTAGACCTGGTTCAGTCCTGGTTTAGTCCTTGTTTAGTCCTGGTTTAGTCCTGGTTTAGACCTGGTTTAGCCCTGGTTTAGTCCTGGTTTAGTCCTGGTTTAGACCTGGTTTAGTCCTGGTTTAGCCCTGGTTTAGTCCTGGTTTAGTCCTGGTTTAGACCTGGTTTAGCCCTGGTTTAGTCCTGGTTTAGTCCTGGTTTAGACCTGGTTTAGACCTGGTTTAGCCCTGGTTTAGTCCTGGTTTAGTCCTGGTTTAGACCAGGTTTAGTCCTGGTTTAGACCTGGTTCAGACCTGGTTTAGTCCTGGTTTAGACCTGGTTTAGTCCTGGTTTAGTCCTGGTTTAGTCCTGGTTTAGACCTGGTTTAGACCTGGTTTAGTCCTGGTTTAGACCTGGTTTAGTCCTGGTTTAGACCTGGTTTAGTCCTGGTTTAGACCTGGTTTAGTCCTGGTTTAGTCCTGGTTTAGACCTGGTTTAGACCTGGTTTAGTCCTGGTTTAGACCTGGTTTAGTCCTGGTTTAGACCTGGTTTAGTCCTGGTTTAGACCTGGTTTAGACCTGGTTTAGTCCTGGTTCAGACCTGGTTTAGACCTGGTTTAGTCCTGGTTTAGACCTGGTTTAGTCCTGGTTTAGACCTGGTTTAGTCCTGGTTCAGACCTGGTTTAGACCTGGTTTAGTCCTGGTTTAGACCTGGTTTAGTCCTGGTTTAGTCCTGGTTTAGTCCTGGTTTAGACCTGGTTTAGACCTGGTTTAGTCCTGGTTCAGACCTGGTTTAGACCTGGTTTAGTCCTGGTTTAGACCTGGTTTAGTCCTGGTTTAGACCTGGTTTAGACCTGGTTTAGTCCTGGTTCAGACCTGGTTTAGTCCTGGTTTAGACCTGGTTTAGACCTGGTTTAGTCCTGGTTCAGACCTGGTTTAGTCCTGGTTTAGTCCTGGTTTAGACCTGGTTTAGACCTGGTTTAGTCCTGGTTCAGACCTGGTTTAGTCCTGGTTTAGACCTGGTTTAGACCTGGTTTAGTCCTGGTTCAGACCTGGTTTAGTCCTGGTTTAGACCTGGTTTAGTCCTGGTTCAGACCTGGTTTAGTCCTGGTTTAGACCTGGTTTAGTCCTGGTTCAGACCTGGTTTAGTCCTGGTTTAGACCTGGTTTAGACCTGGTTTAGTCCTGGTTTAGACCTGGTTTAGTCCTGGTTTAGACCTGGTTTAGTCCTGGTTCAGACCTGGTTTAGTCCTGGTTTAGACCTGGTTTAGACCTGGTTCAGACCTGGTTTAGTCCTGGTTTAGACCTGGTTTAGACCTGGTTTAGACCTGGTTTAGTCCTGGTTCAGACCTGGTTTAGTCCTGGTTTAGACCTGGTTTAGACCTGGTTTAGACCTGGTTTAGACCTGGTTTAGTCCTGGTTTAGACCTGGTTTAGTCCTGGTTTAGACCTGGTTTAGTCCTGGTTTAGTCCTGGTTTAGACCAGGTTTAGTCCTGGTTTAGTCCTGGTTCAGACCTGGTTTAGTCCTGGTTTAGACCTGGTTTAGACCTGGTTTAGACCTGGTTTAGACCTGGTTTAGACCTGGTTTAGTCCTGGTTTAGACCTGGTTTAGTCCTGGTTTAGACCTGGTTTAGTCCTGGTTTAGTCCTGGTTTAGACCAGGTTTAGTCCTGGTTTAGACCTGGTTTAGTCCTGGTTTAGACCTGGTTTAGTCCTGGTTTAGTCCTGGTTTAGACCTGGTTTAGACCTGGTTTAGACCTGGTCTTTTCTCTGTCTCAGTGCTGTTGTTCAGGAGGACACAGAGGGACACGCCCACCGCCGCCTGGTGTCCAATCAGCAGAGAGGGGCGGGGCCCAGAGACAGCTCGTCCAATCAGCAGCAGAGCAGTGAACTGGAGACGACCAGCTTCTGTTCGTCTGGAGACTCTGGAGGAAGGTCAGTCCCTATCTCGCAACGGAGCCCGGATCTGGACTCAGACCAGGGATCTGCTAGTTCAGGGGTAAATGCTCTGAAGCCTAGAAGAATTCACTAAAACTAATCATCTGTTCCTTTACTGACCCCTTGTGGCTGGAGTTAGTATCTTTGGCCCTATCTCACAATGGCACAGAATATTTTAAACCAGTTCTGGATCCAGACCTTGGACGTTTACAAAAAAAAAATTCCCGTTTTTTTTTTTTTTTTTTTTTTTTGAGTTCTCTCCCTGCCTCTGCCTCCAGGGGGCGCACTCCTGACCCGCTCCTATTAAACACACTCATAAATAAACCTCTTTTCTTCCATCCCTGTCCTTAGCCTCCAGCGCTTCTTCTTCTTCTTCTTCTTCTTCTTCTGCTCCAAAAACCCTGTTCACACTGAGACCCCGCCCCCTGCCGTGCTGTGCTCTGATTGGCTGCCGGGGGGTCATGTGACCGAGAGTATTGTCAGGCTTTATCCACATCTGTCCACTTTTACATCAGGCAGCGACTGGGCCCAGACTGGGATTACTCTGAGCATTTTAACATAAACATATTTTTCATTATTTTAACTCCGCTTTTAAATTGGATTTATTTTAACAGAGGTCTTTTACAGTGAGAGGTTTGTTACTTATGTTTTATTTTATTCTTTATAATAAGTTATTGCTTATATGCAGGGCAGCCCCATGGTCTTTAAAAAATTATAAAGGTATTAAATTTGATGCTGCCAAAATTAAAAATATTAAATTGTAAGGGTGCGTATTAAATTTTGTTCATCTAAAATTGTTAAATTGGAACATCTAAGTTTTTCAGTGTTGTTCTGTCAGAAATATATTTAAGATCAATACTTGGTGAGTAGCATCAGAAACTTTCTATCAGCAGTGGTTTTATGAATATTTTAATATTTTACTTTGTTTCTGAGTCTGCTGTGTCTGAGCTGAGCAACGCTGCACAAAACATAACATTACACTGAAATTTAACATTCATTTTGAGATTTTTGATGCAGAACTGGAGTTAACCAGAGTTAGATTTATAATAAACCCCTGAGTTTCAGAGTAACACTGATGTTTTAAAAACGTAGCGTTTATGCAGATTATTGTTCTCATGTCAGGGTCAGGGCTTTACTCTGTTACTGGCTTTAAACAAAACTGCAGCTACACTCACCTGTCCTCACCTGTCCTCTGTCCTCACCTGTCCTCTGATGTCCCTCACCTGTCCTCACCTGTCCTCACCTGTCCTCTGTCCTCACCTGTCCTCACCTGTCCTCACCTGTCCTCTGTCCTCACCTGTCCTCTGATGTCCCTCACCTGTCCTCACCTGTTCTCACCTGTCCTCTGTCCTCACCTGTCCTCACCTGTCCTCTGTCCTCACCTGTCCCCTGTCCTCACCTGTCTTCTGTCCTCACCTGTCCTCACCTGTCCTCACCTGTCCTCTGTCCTCACCTGTCCTCTGTCCTCACCTGTCCTCACCTGTCCTCACCTGTCCTCTGTCCTCACCTGTCCTCTGTCCTCACCTGTCCTCTGATGTCCCTCACTGTCCTCACCTGTCCTCACCTGTCCTCTGTCCTCACCTGTCCTCACCTGTCCTCACCTGTCCTCTGTCCTCACCTGTCCTCACCTGTCCTCACCTGTCCTCACCTGTCCTCTGTCCTCACCTGTCCTCTGTCCTCACCTGTCCTCACCTGTCCTCTGTCCTCACCTGTCCTCACCTGTCCTCTGTCCTCACCTGTCCTCTGTCCTCACCTGTCCTCTGAAGTCCCTCACCTGTCCTCACCTGTCCTCACCTGTCCTCTGTCCTCACCTGTCCTCACCTGTCCTCTGTCCTCACCTGTCCTCTGTCCTCACCTGTCCTCACCTGTCCTCACCTGTCCTCTGTCCTCACCTGTCCTCTGTCCTCACCTGTCCTCACCTGTCCTCTGTCCTCACCTGTCTTCTGTCCTCACCTGTCCTCTGTCCTCACCTGTCCCCTGTCCTCACCTGTCCTCACCTGTCCTCTGTCCTCACCTGTCCTCACCTGTCCTCTGTCCTCACCTGTCCCCTGTCCTCACCTGTCCTCACCTGTCCTCTGTCCTCACCTGTCCTCACCTGTCTTCTGTCCTCACCTGTCCTCTGTCCTCACCTGTCCCCTGTCCTCACCTGTCCTCACCTGTCCTCTGTCCTCACCTGTCCTCACCTGTCCTCTGTCCTCACCTGTCCTCTGTCCTCACCTGTCCTCACCTGTCCTCTGATGTCCCTCACCTGTCCTCTGTCCTCACCTGTCCTCACCTGTCCTCTGATGTCCCTCACCTGTCCTCTGATGTCCCTCACCTGTCCTCACCTGTCCTCTGTCCTCACCTGTCCTCTGTCCTCACCTGTCCTCACCTGTCCTCTGTCCTCACCTGTCCTCTGTCCTCACCTGTCCTCTGTCCTCACCTGTCCTCACCTGTCCTCTGATGTCCCTCACCTGTTCTCTGATGTCCCTCACCTGTCCTCACCTGTCCTCTGTCCTCACCTGTCCTCTGTCCTCAGGTACAGTCAGTCGGAGCAGAGCAGTTCGTCTCCTCGTCTCTTCAGGCGTCAGCGGCGGCGCCATCGTAAACAGAAGCAACAGCGAATGGAGAGGGTACGTTTGTAAACAACACATCTGTGTAAACATCACATCTGTGTGTAAACATCACATCTGTGTAAACATCACATCTGTGTAAACAACACATCTGTGTAAACAACACAATTGTGTGTAAACATCACATCTGTGTAAACAACACATCTGTGTAAACATCACATCTGTGTGTAAAAATCACATCTGTGTAAACATCACATCTGTGTAAACAACACATCTGTGTAAACAACACATCTGTGTAAACAACACAATTGTGTGTAAACATCACATCTGTGTAAACAACACATCTGTGTAAACAACACAATTGTGTGTAAACATCACATCTGTGTAAACAACACATCTGTGTAAACATCACATCTGTGTAAACAACACATCTGTGTAAACAACACAATTGTGTGTAAACATCACATCTGTGTAAACAACACATCTGTGTAAACAACACATCTGTGTAAACATCACATCTGTGTAAACAACACACCTGTGTAAACAACACACCTGTGTGTAAACATCACATCTGTGTAAACATCACATCTGTGTAAACATCACACCTGTGTAAACAACACACCTGTGTGTAAACATCACATCTGTGTGTAAACATCACATCTGTGTAAACATCACATCTGTGTAAACATCACATCTATGTAAACATCACATCTGTGTAAACATCACACCTGTGTAAACAACACATCTGTGTAAACATCACATCTGTGTAAACAACACATCTGTGTAAACATCACATCTGTGTAAACAACACATCTGTGTAAACAACATATCTGTGTAAACATCACATCTGTGTAAACATCACATCTGTGTAAACAACACATCTGTGTGTAAACAACACATCTGTGTAAACAACACATCTGTGTGTAAACAACACATCTGTGTAAACATCACATCTGTGTAAACAACACATCTGTGTAAACATCACATCTGTGTAAACAACACATCTGTGTAAACAACACATCTGTGTGTAAACAACACATCTGTGTAAACAACACATCTGTGTAAACATCACATCTGTGTAAACAACACATCTGTGTAAACAACACATCTGTGTGTAAACATCACACCTGTGTAAACAACACATCTGTGTAAACATCACATCGGTGTAAACAACACATCTGTGTAAACATCACATCTGTGTAAACAACACATCTGTGTAAACATCACATCTGTGTAAACAACACATCTGTGTAAACAACACATCTGTGTAAACATCACATCTGTGTAAACATCACATCTGTGTAAACAACACATCTGTGTAAACATCACATCTGTGTAAACAACACATCTGTGTGTAAACAACACATCTGTGTAAACAACACATCTGTGTAAACAACACATCTGTGTAAACAACACATCTGTGTAAACATCACATTTGTGTAAACAACACACCTGTGTAAACAACACATCTGTGTGTAAACAACACATCTGCGTAAACATCACATCTGTGTAAACAACACACCTGTGTGTAAACATCACATCTGTGTGTAAACAACACATCTGTGTAAACAACACATCTGTGTGTAAACAACACATCTGTGTAAACAACACACCTGTGTAAACAACACATCTGTGTAAACAACACATCTGTGTGTAAACAACACATCTGTGTGTAAACATCACATCTGTGTAAACATCACATCTGTGTAAACAACACACCTGTGTAAACAACACATCTGTGTAAACAACACACCTGTGTGTAAACATCACACCTGTGTGTAAACAACACATCTGTGTGTAAACAACACATCTGTGTAAACAACACATCTGTGTGTAAACAACACATCTGTGTGTAAACAACACACCTGTGTGTAAACATCACATCTGTGTGTAAACAACACATCTGTGTAAACAACACATCTGTGTGTAAACAACACATCTGTGTAAAAAACACATTTGTGTAAACAACACACCTGTGTGTAAACATCACATCTGTGTGTAAACAACACATCTGTGTGTAAACAACACATCTGTGTAAACAACACATCTGTGTGTAAACAACACACCTGTGTGTAAACATCACATCTGTGTGTAAACAACACATCTGTGTAAAAAACACATCTGTGTGTAAACAACACACCTGTGTGTAAACATCACATCTGTGTGTAAACAACACATCTGTGTAAACAACACATCTGTGTAAAAAACACATCTGTGTGTAAATAACACATCTGTGTGTAAACATCACATCTGTGTGTAAACAACACACCTGTGTGTAAACATCACATCTGTGTAAACATCACATCTGTGTGTAAACAACACATCTGTGTAAAAAACACATTTGTGTAAACAACACACCTGTGTGTAAACATCACATCTGTGTGTAAACAACACATCTGTGTAAACAACACATCTGTGTGTAAACAACACACCTGTGTGTAAACATCACATCTGTGTGTAAACAACACATCTGTGTAAACAACACATCTGTGTGTAAACAACACATCTGTGTAAACAACACATCTGTGTGTAAACAACACATCTGTGTAAACAACACATCTGTGTAAACATCACATCTGTGTAAACATCACATCTGTGTAAACAACACATCTGTGTGTAAACAACACACCTGTGTGTAAACATCACATCTGTGTGTAAACAACACATCTGTGTAAACAACACATCTGTGTGTAAACAACACATCTGTGTAAACAACACATCTGTGTGTAAACAACACATCTGTGTAAACAACACATCTGTGTAAACATCACATCTGTGTAAACATCACATCTGTGTAAACAACACATCTGTGTGTAAACAACACACCTGTGTGTAAACATCACATCTGTGTGTAAACAACACATCTGTGTAAACAACACATCTGTGTGTAAACAACACACCTGTGTAAACAACACATCTGTGTGTAAACAACACATCTGTGTAAACAACACATCTGTGTGTAAACAACACATCTGTGTAAACAACACATCTGTGTGTAAACAACACATCTGTGTAAAAAACACATTTGTGTAAACAACACACCTGTGTGTAAACATCACATCTGTGTGTAAACAACACATCTGTGTGTAAACAACACATCTGTGTAAACAACACATCTGTGTGTAAACAACACACCTGTGTGTAAACATCACATCTGTGTGTAAACAACACATCTGTGTAAAAAACACATCTGTGTGTAAACAACACACCTGTGTGTAAACATCACATCTGTGTGTAAACAACACATCTGTGTAAACAACACATCTGTGTAAAAAACACATCTGTGTGTAAATAACACATCTGTGTGTAAACATCACATCTGTGTGTAAACAACACACCTGTGTGTAAACATCACATCTGTGTAAACATCACATCTGTGTAAACAACACATCTGTGTAAAAAACACATCTGTGTGTAAACAACACATCTGTGTAAAAAACACATCTGTGTGTAAACATCACATCTGTGTGTAAACAACACACCTGTGTGTAAACATCACATCTGTGTGTAAACAACACACCTGTGTGTAAACATCACATCTGTGTAAACATCACATCTGTGTGTAAACAACACATCTGTGTAAACAACACATCTGTGTGTAAACAACACATCTGTGTAAAAAACACATCTGTGTGTAAATAACACATCTGTGTGTAAACATCACATCTGTGTGTAAACAACACATCTGGGACCTAAATATTTTATATTAAATGAGAAATATGAGAGAAAAACAGAGAAGTTGAGTGTGGAAGTATGTACCTCCTTTTTAAAGATGTCCCTCAGAAGTCACAGAAACAGTGAGGTAAGGTCGTCCTGACTGCAGTTAACTGTCATTCTGCTACAAAACACAGTTTACTTCATCATAAAACATGGAAAAGATAAAAACCTGAGAGGAACATCTCAAACTCACAAACCAGGAGCGCATTCATCAGAGAGGCAACAGTAAGACCAAAGGTGACCCTGAAACATCTGCAGAGCTCCACAGCAGAGACTGTTGTATCTGTCCCAGGACCACTCTGAACCATACTCTCCACAGAGTGGCCCCTGACTGTGGCCCCTGACTGTGGCCCCTCTCTAAAGTGAAGCCTGCTGTGGGGAGATTTGTCGTTGGTAGGGACTGGAAACTGCTCAGAGCTGAAGGAAGAAGGATGGAGATAATCACAGGAACATTTTGGAAGAAAACGACCAAACTGTGCTGCGTCCGACCTGAAGGAGCTGGAGATGTTTTTAGAAGAAGAATGAGCACAGATCCCAGAGATTTTATGAACCAAGCTCAGAAACACTGATCCTAGAAAAGTTGGAGCTGAAAGTTCAGAAGGAGGTTCTACAGACGACTGACCTGAGGGGTAAAGACTTCTGTACACTCAACTTTTATATTTCTCATTTAATATAAAATATTGAGCATTTTCATGGTTGTTGTGATGTGAAGTGACAGAAACCTCTCAGTGATTCGTTTAAATTCCAGGTTGTGAGGCAACAATAAAGGAACAAAACTAAGGAGATACATACTCTGTGTTTTTCCCTCCAGTCTGTGTCCCTGAGCAGTGTGACTGACTCCACCATGTCCCTGAACATCACCACTGTCACGCTCAACATGGGTGAGTAGTATTTGAAGTATTCTGTGTATTTTCAGAGCGGTATACTTCCTGGGCATCAGTATTTGAAGTATTTTGTGTATTTTCAGAGCGGTATAACTTCCTGGACATCAGTATTTGAAGTATTTTGTGTATTTTCAGAGCGGTATAACTTCCTGGGCATCAGTATTTGAAGTATTTTGTGTATTTTCAGAGCGGTATAACTTCCTGGGCATCAGTATTTGAAGTATTTTGTGTATTTTCAGAGCGGTATAACTTCCTGGGCATCAGTATTTGAAGTATTTTGTGTATTTTCAGAGCGGTATAACTTCCTGGGCATCAGTATTTGAAGTATTTTGTGTATTTTCAGAGCGGTATAACTTCCTGGGCATCAGTATTTGAAGTATTTTGTGTATTTTCAGAGCGGTATAACTTCCTGGGCATCAGTATCCTGGGACAGAGCACAGACCGAGGAGATGGAGGAATCTACATCGGCTCCATCATGAAGGGAGGAGCCGTGGCAGCGGACGGCCGCATCGAGCCTGGAGACATGCTGCTGCAGGTCAGGAATACTACTACTACTACTACTACTACTACTACTACTACTACTACTACTACTACTCTTATGTATGTACCAGACATGCTGCTGCAGGTCAGGAGTACCTTGTGTGTGTAGGGATGTTTAAAAATTATTGATTCTTACATTACTTTCTTTCCTCGCTGCTCTTTGTCTGCAAATGTAATTTATACAGAATTAAATTTTCGTGTAGCGAGGATTTCCTTCCACTGTCCTCGAGTCCGATACAGAATCCTAACAACTCCAGCTTCTCCACTGTGCTCCCGAGGAACTGAGGAACAGCGATGTGTAACTCTGTGGGAAACCCGTCGCTGCAGCAAAGAAAGCGTTACCAAACGTTAGCACAGAGCTCCCCCTCAGTGTCGTATTCACTGAACTCTGAATGGAGATGACGTTCACGCTCCGTCTGAAACAGCATCAGATGGAAAACTGTTGGAGAAACTGGGACAGTTTTACACAACATAAGGACAACACGTGACCTGTGACCCTCCTCCTTTTGTTTGTACTCTATTATTTTCCTGTACGTATAAAAATCATCATAAAATAATGTAAAAAAAAAAAACTAGAGCCCACTGATATATCCTATTCAAAAATTATGGGTTATTGGCTGAAATCTGGCCGATATAAACAGTACTTTTTACTGTGCGCTGGAATAAGACCTGTTTACTTGCAAATGATGGCCTTCTGCTATTTGTCCAGCAGAGGGCGCTGGCTTACTCTGCAGTTCATAGGAAACTCCCCAAACCTTCTCATGGCCTGAAAAGCTCAAAAAGGCAATAAAAATGTTTTACTCATTTCTCTGCCATGAAACCTCAGAACAAAAATTCAAAACACATTTTGTAGTTCTCCCCATGCTTTACTTCAGAGCCAGTTTAAATGAAATTTAAGTTAAATAATACATAAAATATATAATAAAACTCCCCACACCAGTGCCCACTGCAGCATAAAGAACAATAAACAGCTTTCTATAAACAAAGTTTAGTTTAATAAAGTGGCCTGGCCGTATTTATGTAAACAAGAGCAGAAGGAAAAATGCTTCAAAATACTTTTTCCCAATGTATAACTGTATTAACTATATCTGCCGATGTATCGGATATCGGTATTTTTTTTTGTCACCTAATATCGGTATCGGCCTCAAAAAAATCCTTATCGGTCGGGTTCAGATGTCTCTGAATCAACTCACGTTACTAATACTACAGTAGTAGTAGTACTTATGATGCGTATGTCCCATGCGACTGCAGTAAGAACGCCAACTATAAAGTACGCTCAGTCGTACCCATTCACTCTTTTCTGTGAAGTGGGTCTGAACCCGTTCCCTTCTTGACCACAGATAAATGAGTTCTCATCTCTTTTTCAGGTCAACGACATAAACTTTGAAAACATGAGCAACGACGACGCCGTCAGAGTCCTGAGAGACCTGGTCCACAAACCGGGGTGAGACTCAGTCCAGACCTGGGACCTGACACCTGGGACCTGAGACCAGAGACCTGAGACCTGAGACCTGGGACTGAGACCTGAGACCAGAGACCTGAGACCTGGGACTGAGACCTGAGACCAGAGACCTGAGACCTGAGACCTGAGACCTGGGACTGAGACCTGAGACCAGAGACCTGGGACCTGAGACCTGGGACTGAGACCTGAGACCAGAGACCTGGGACCTGAGACCTGGGACCTGAGACCTGAGACCTGAGACCTGAGACCAGAGACCTGAGACCAGAGACCTGAGACCTGAGACCAGAGACCTGGGACCTGAGACCTGAGACCTGAGACCTGAGACCTGAGACCAGAGACCTGAGACCTGAGACCTGAGACCTGAGACCTGAGACCAGAGACCTGGGACCTGAGACCTGGGACCTGGGACTGAGACCTGAGACCTGAGACCTGAGACCTGAGACCTGAGACCTGGGACTGAGACCTGAGACCTGAGACCTGAGACCAGAGACCTGGGACCTGAGACCAGAGACCTGGGACCTGAGACCTGAGACCTGAGACCAGAGACCTGAGACCTGGGACTGAGACCTGAGACCTGAGACCTGAGACCTGAGACCTGAGACCTGAGACCTGGGACTGAGACCTGAGACCTGAGACCTGAGACCAGAGACCTGGGACCTGAGACCAGAGACCTGGGACCTGAGACCTGAGACCTGAGACCAGAGACCTGAGACCTGGGACTGAGACCTGAGACCTGAGACCTGAGACCTGAGACCTGAGACCTGGGACTGAGACCTGAGACCTGAGACCTGAGACCTGAGACCTGAGACCTGGGACTGAGACCTGAGACCTGAGACCTGAGACCAGAGACCTGGGACCTGGGACTGAGACCTGAGACCTGAGACCTGAGACCTGAGACCAGAGACCTGGGACCTGGGACTGAGACCTGGGACCTGGGACTGAGACCTGGGACCTGAGACCTGAGACCTGAGACCAGAGACCAGAGACCAGGGACCTGAGACCTGGGACCTGGGACTGAGACCTGAGTCCTGAGACCTGAGACCTGAGACCAGAGACCTGGGACCTGGGACTGAGACCTGGGACCTGAGACCAGAGACCTGGGACCTGGGACTGAGACCTGGGACCTGGGACTGAGACCTGAGACCAGAGACCTGAGACCAGAGACCTGAGACCTGGGACCTGGGACCTGAGACCTGAGACCAGAGACCTGAGACCTGAGACCTGAGACCTGAGACCTGAGACCTGAGACCTGAGACCTGAGACCTGAGACCTGAGACCTGAGACTGAGACCTGACCTGAGACCTGAGACCTGAGACCTGACCCTGAGACCTGAGACCTGAGACCTGAGACCTGAGACCTGAGACCTGAGACTGGACCTGAGACCTGAGACCTGAGACCTGAGACCTGAGACCTGAGACTGACCTGAGACCTGAGACCTGAGACCTGAGACCTGAGACCTGACCCTGAGACCTGAGACCTGAGACCTGAGACCTGAGACCTGAGACCTGAGACCTGAGACCTGAGACCTGAGACCTGAGACCTGAGACCTGAGACCTGAGACCTGAGACCTGAGACCTGAGACCCTGAGACCTGAGACCTGAGACCTGAGACCTGAGACCTGAGACCTGAGACCTGAGACCTGAGACCTGAGACCTGAGACCTGAGACCTGAGACCTGAGACCTGAGACCGGACCTGAGACCTGAGACCTGAGACCTGAGACCAGAGACCTGAGACCAGAGACCTGAGACCTGAGACCAGAGACCTGGGACCTGAGACCTGAGACCTGAGACCTGAGACCTGAGACCAGAGACCTGAGACCTGAGACCTGAGACCTGAGACCTGAGACCTGAGACCAGAGACCTGAGACCAGAGACCTGAGACCTGAGACCTGAGACCTGAGACCTGGGACCTGAGACCAGAGACCTGAGACCAGAGACCTGAGACCTGAGACCTGAGACCTGAGACCTGAGACCTGAGACCAGAGACCTGAGACCTGAGACCTGAGACCTGAGACCTGGGACCTGAGACCAGAGACCTGAGACCTGAGACCAGAGACCTGGGACCTGAGACCTGAGACCTGAGACCTGAGACCTGAGACCAGAGACCTGAGACCAGAGACCTGAGACCTGAGACCTGAGACCTGAGACCTGAGACCTGAGACCAGAGACCTGAGACCTGAGACCTGAGACCTGAGACCTGGGACCTGAGACCAGAGACCTGAGACCTGAGACCAGAGACCTGGGACCTGAGACCTGAGACCTGAGACCTGAGACCTGAGACCAGAGACCTGAGACCTGAGACCTGAGACCTGAGACCTGAGACCTGAGACCAGAGACCTGGGACCTGAGACCTGAGACCTGAGACCTGAGACCTGAGACCTGAGACCTGAGACCTGAGACCTGAGACCAGAGACCTGGGACCTGAGACCTGGGACCTGAGACCAGAGACCTGAGACCTGAGACCAGAGACCTGAGACCAGAGACCTGGGACCTGAGACCTGAGACCTGAGACCTGAGACCTGAGACCAGAGACCTGAGACCTGAGACCTGAGACCTGAGACCTGAGACCTGAGACCAGAGACCTGGGACCTGAGACCTGGGACCTGAGACCAGAGACCTGAGACCTGAGACCTGAGACCTGGGACCTGAGACCTGAGACCTGAGACCAGAGACCTGAGACCTGAGACCTGGGACCTGAGACCAGAGACCTGAGACCTGAGACCAGAGACCTGGGACCTGAGACCTGGGACCTGAGACCAGAGACCTGAGACCTGAGACCTGAGACCTGAGACCAGAGACCTGAGACCTGGGACTGAGACCTGAGACCTGAGACCTGAGACCAGAGACCAGAGACCTGGGACTGAGACCTGAGACCTGAGACCTGAGACCAGAGACCTGGGACCTGAGACCTGGGACCTGAGACCAGAGACCTGAGACCTGAGACCAGAGACCTGGGACCTGAGACCTGAGACCAGAGACCTGAGACCTGAGACCTGAGACCTGAGACCTGAGACCTGGGACTGAGACCTGAGACCTGAGACCTGAGACCTGAGACCTGAGACCTGAGACCAGAGACCTGGGACCTGGGACTGAGACCTGGGACCTGGGACTGAGACCTGAGACCTGAGACCTGAGACCAGAGACCTGGGACCTGGGACCTGAGACCTGAGACCTGAGACCAGAGACCAGAGACCAGAGACCTGGGACCTGAGACCTGGGACCTGGGACTGAGACCTGAGTCCTGAGACCTGAGACCTGAGACCAGAGACCTGGGACCTGGGACTGAGACCTGGGACCTGGGACTGAGACCTGGGACCTGAGACCAGAGACCTGGGACCTGGGACTGAGACCTGGGACCTGGGACTGAGACCTGAGACCAGAGACCTGAGACCAGAGACCTGGGACCTGAGACCTGGGACCTGGGACTGAGACCTGAGACCAGAGACCTGAGACCAGAGACCTGGGACCTGAGACCTGGGACCTGGGACTGAGACCTGGGACCTGGGACTGAGACCTGGGACCTGAGACCAGAGACCTGGGACCTGGGACTGAGACCTGAGACCTGAGACCTGAGACCTGAGACCTGAGACCTGGGACCTGGGACTGAGACCTGAGACCTGAGACCTGAGACCTGAGACCTGAGACCTGGGACCTGGGACTGAGACCTGAGACCTGGGACCTGGGACTGAGACCTGGGACCTGGGACTGAGACCTGGGACCTGAGACCAGAGACCTGGGACCTGAGACCTGAGACCTGGGACCTGGGACTGAGACCTGAGACCTGAGACCTGAGACCTGAGACCAGAGACCTGGGACCTGGGACTGAGACCTGGGACCTGAGACCAGAGACCTGGGACCTGAGACCTGGGACCTGGGACTGAGACCTGGGACTGAGACCTGAGACCTGAGACCAGAGACCTGGGACCTGGGACTGAGACCTGGGACCTGGGACAGGACCAACATTTAACTTTAACATTTGAGTAAAGTCCTCCTCTGTCTCAGGCCGATCACTCTGACGGTGGCCAAGTGCTGGGACCCGAGCCCCCGCAGCTGCTTCACTCTGCCCAGAAGTAAGTCCAAGTCCACCTAAACCCGGTTCAGATCCATGTAAACCAGTTCAGATCCCTGTAAACCAGTTCAGATCCCTGTAAACCAGTTCAGATCCCTGTAAACCAGTTCAGATCCCTGTAAACCAGTTCAGATCCCTGTAAACCAGTTCAGATCCCTGTAAACCGGTTCAGATCCCTGTAAACCGGTTCAGATCCCTGTAAACCGGTTCAGATCCCTGTAAACCAGTTCAGATCCCTGTAAACCGGTTCAGATCCCTGTAAACCGGTTCAGATCCCTGTAACCCGCCTGTTACCTGTCCAGGTGAGCCGGTGAGACCCATCGACCCTGCGGCCTGGGTTTGCCACACGGCGGCGATGACGGGACGCCTGACTCCACACTACAGTGAGGCACAGTCACCTGAGACCTGCACTCTGCTCACACTCACACTCTGCTCACACTCTGCTCACACTCTGCTCACACTCTGCTCACACTCTGCTCACACTCACACTCTGCTCACACTCACACTCTGCTCACACTCTGCTCACACTCACACTCTGCTCACACTCTGCTCACACTCTGCTCACACTCACACTCTGCTCACACTCTGCTCACACTCACACTCTGCTCACACTCTGCTCACACTCTGCTCACACTCACACTCTGCTCACACTCACACTCTGCTCACACTCTGCTCACACTCACACTCTGCTCACACTCACACTCTGCTCACACTCTGCTCACACTCACACTCTGCTCACACTCTGCTCACACTCACACTCTGCTCACACTCACACTCTGCTCACACTCACACTCACACTCTGCTCACACTCACACTCACACTCTGCTCACACTCACACTCTGCTCACACTCTGCTCTCACTCACACTCACACTCACACTCTGCTCACACTCTGCTCACACTCACGCTCACACTCTGCTCACACTCTGCTCACACTCACACTCTGCTCACACTCTGCTCACACTCTGCTCACACTCTGCTCACACTCACACTCTGCTCACACTCACACTCTGCTCACACTCTGCTCACACTCACACTCTGCTCACACTCTGCTCACACTCACACTCTGCTCACACTCTGCTCACACTCACACTCTGCTCACACTCACACTCTGCTCACACTCACACTCACACTCTGCTCACACTCACACTCACACTCTGCTCACACTCACACTCTGCTCACACTCTGCTCTCACTCACACTCACACTCACACTCTGCTCACACTCTGCTCACACTCACGCTCACACTCTGCTCACACTCTGCTCACACTCACACTCTGCTCACACTCTGCTCACACTCACACTCTGCTCACACTCTGCTCTCACTCACACTCACACTCTGCTCACACTCTGCTCACACTCACACTCACACTCTGCTCACACTCTGCTCACACTCACACTCTGCTCACACTCACACTCTGCTCTCACTCACACTCTGCTCACACTCTGCTCACACTCTGCTCACACTCTGCTCACACTCACACTCTGCTCACACTCTGCTCACACTCTGCTCACACTCTGCTCACACTCTGCTCACACTCTGCTCACACTCACACTCTGCTCACACTCTGCTCACACTCTGCTCACACTCACACTCTGCTCACACTCTGCTCACACTCTGCTCTCACTCACACTCACACTCTGCTCTCACTCACTCTGCTCACACTCACACTCTGCTCACACTCTGCTCTCACTCACACTCACACTCTGCTCTCACTCACTCTGCTCACACTCACACTCTGCTCACACTCTGCTCACACTCTGCTCTCACTCACTCTGCTCACACTCAGACTCACACTAACAGCCCCTGTGTTACAGCGGCGCATGAGGAAACCCCGCTGAACATCCACAGTGACATCACGGCGGTGGTGGCAGCGATGGCCAATCACAGCTCAGGACTGGAGGTCAGGGACAGGATGTGGCTGAAGATCACCATCCCCAACGCCTTCATCGGTGAGTGGAGCACAGACTGGTCCCAACTGGTCTCATCTGGTCCCAACAGGTCCCAACTGGTCCCAATAGGTCCCAACAGGTCCCAACTGGTCCCAACTGGTCCCAACAGGTCCCAACTGGTCCCAACTGGTCCCAATAGGTCCCAACTGGTCCCATCTGGTCCCATCTGGTCCTAACAGGTCCCAACAGGTCCCATCTGGTCCCAACAGGTCCCAACTGGTCCCAACTGGTCCCATCTGGTCCCAACAGGTCCCATCTGGTCCCATCTGGTCTCATCTGGTCCCAACTGGTCCCATCTGGTCCCAACAGGTCCCAACTTGTCCCAACTGGTCCCATCTGGTCCCAACAGGTCCCAGCTGGTCCTAACAGGTCCCAACAGGTCCCAACTGGTCCTAACAGGTCCCAACAGGTCCCAACTGGTCCTAACAGGTCCCAACTGGTCCTAACTGGTCCTAACAGGTCCCAACTGGTCCTAACAGGTCCTAACAGGTCCCAACTGGTCCTAACTGGTCCTAACAGGTCCTAACAGGTCCCAACTGGCCCTAACTGGTCCTAAAGGGATATCTGTACCGATACCATGTCCAAGTACTTGTACTCGTATTCATAAAAGTGGCCGATCCCACTACAGCGAGGTCATGTGACCTTCCCTCTCAGCTGAGCAGTGAGAAACCTGTGCAAAGATTTCAAAGTGAACTGTACAGAAATAAAAGCAAAGCTGACTCTAGATTCTGCTCAACCAGACTCATCCCAAATCATAGGTGAGTCCTAAAACTTAAGCAGTTGTCCTTCTGTGTCCTAATTGTCCTGAAAATAATACCAGCGCAGAGTCTGAAGCAGTTGTTGTCTGATAAAACATAACGTATGTGTGTCCTGAGTTGGACACTTTCGGCTAAAATGCTATTACTTTTTTATCTTCAACAAGTTATTATCTTCATTAATGCAAATTGTATAAAATAAAAGTACATTTTCTTACATTTATAACGATATATTGGTTGGATAGTTTCTTTTACAAATATTTTATTGTGGCTGTATGAAAGAGCGCTTTTGTCCGAGGTTTAAGCTCGGGCCCTGAGTCGGACACACGGAAGTTCCAATATCAGACACGCTCACCTTTCTGGTGTTTTTAGCCTTATGTGTTGGATTTTTCGGCTCTAATTTAAGGCTGTGATATTTACGTTAACAAATCTTCACAGCCGGTTCCTTGTTTCCCTCTTTCAAAATAAGATTGTGGGCTAAGCTAACGTTAATCAAAAAATCACAAGACGGACAAAGTTAGCTACAAAAACACAAAGATCACTGAAAGAACGTCGCCCGAATGTAACCTGAGCATTCCCTGCGCATTTCCCGATTAAAATTATTTTCATATCATGATTATTTTATAAACACTTAGCATAAATACACAAAAATTACCACAGAGGTAGAGCAATATGTGGAGTTTTTGTTTATCTACCATTAGCCGGTTAACGTCTTTGCGAGCTGAAAACTGAAAACTGAAAAATAGCAAAAGGTGAGCGTGTCCAACTCAGGACACACATACATTAAGGAGGACCAATGCTAGTTGTGTTTCTGCTGTGGGTCCTGGAGAATCTCCGCTGGTTATGCTCAGATCCTTTATCTGACGTTAAAATGATTCAGCGACTGAACAGAGGAGAATCTAAGCTTTCACATGAGGTAGAACATGTCCACACTGAGCAAGGGGTAGCTGTGGTTAGCCGTGGTTAGCAGTGGTTAGCAGTGGTTAGCTGTGGTTAGCTTTGGTTAGCCGTGGTTAGCTGTGGTTAGAAGTGGTTAGTCGTGGTTAGCCGTGGTTAGCAGTGGTTAGCTGTGGTTAGCTGTGGTTAGCTGTGGTTAGCTGTGGTTAGCTTTGGTTAGCCGTGGTTAGCCGTGGTTAGAAGTGGTTAGTCGTGGTTAGCCGTGGTTAGCAGTGGTTAGCTGTGGTTAGCTGTGGTTAGCTGTGGTTAGCTGTGGTTAGTCGTGGTTAGCCATGGTTAGCCGTGGTTAGTCGTGGTTAGCAGTGGTTAGCTGTGGTTAGCTGTGGTTAGCTGTGGTTAGTCGTGGTTAGCTGTGGTTAGCCGTGGTTAGCAGTGGTTAGCTGTGGTTAGCAGTGGTTAGTCGTGGTTAGCCGTGGTTAGTCGTGGTTAGTCATGGTTAGCAGTGGTTAGCTGTGGTTAGCTGTGGTTAGCTGTGGTTAGTCGTGGTTAGCCGTGGTTAGTCGTGGTTAGCAGTGGTTAGCAGTGGTTAGCCGTGGTTAGCAGTGGTTAGCTGTGGTTAGCAGTGGTTAGCAGTGGTTAGCTGTGGTTAGCTGTGGTTAGCTGTGGTTAGCTGTGGTTAGTCGTGGTTAGCCATGGTTAGCCGTGGTTAGTCGTGGTTAGCAGTGGTTAGCTGTGGTTAGCTGTGGTTAGCTGTGGTTAGTCGTGGTTAGCTGTGGTTAGCCGTGGTTAGCAGTGGTTAGCTGTGGTTAGCAGTGGTTAGTCGTGGTTAGCCGTGGTTAGTCGTGGTTAGTCATGGTTAGCTGTGGTTAGCTGTGGTTAGCTGTGGTTAGTCGTGGTTAGCCGTGGTTAGTCGTGGTTAGCAGTGGTTAGCAGTGGTTAGCCGTGGTTAGCAGTGGTTAGCTGTGGTTAGCAGTGGTTAGCAGTGGTTAGTCGTGGTTAGCCGTGGTTAGTCGTGGTTAGTCATGGTTAGCAGTGGTTAGCTGTGGTTAGCTGTGGTTAGCTGTGGTTAGTCGTGGTTAGTCGTGGTTAGCAGTGGTTAGCAGTGGTTAGCTGTGGTTAGTCGTGGTTAGTCGTGGTTAGCAGTGGTTAGCAGTGGTTAGCCGTGGTTAGCTGTGGTTAGTCGTGGTTAGCAGTGGTTAGCTGTGGTTAGCCGTGGTTAGCTGTGTTGAAACCCGACTGTTGTAAAAATAACTTAGCAACACAGCGCAGGGATAGAGGCAAAAGGACGGTGGTACTACAGCAGGGTAACTGTATAAACTATAAAGTAACCCCTTGGTACTCGTATTGGTACTCAGTATCAGCAAGTACTCAAATGGAAGTACTCGTACTTGCATCGGTTTGAAAATAGTGGTACTGCTTCATCCCTAGTCCTAACAGGTCCAGTCCCTACAGAGCTAAATGTTTGTGTTTGAAACTGTGTCCAGAGAACTGTTTATGGGACTGTCCCGTGATGGCTCAGACCTCTCTGTGGTTTATTACAGATGACAGCAGCACCACATCCCCGCCCCCTTTAGGGTGAAAACAAATTGTTGTTGAATTGCTGTTGAAGGCACAAATCTTTGTTTCTTTTGGTCTGTGAACAGCAATGAAAATCACAAATTGTGTTTTTGTTTTATTATTGGGAGTACTGATCGTAGCAGTGCTTGGCCTGACTCTGCTGACTCCTCTCCTGCTCGGGCCTGGTTTGTTTTCACCCAAACGTTCTGGAGACAAGGAAGTGATGAGGATTAGTTTGGCGCCTGTACGCTGGGACCTGAGGGGAATTCAGCAATGGCAATGCTTCTGACTCTGTCTCATCTCAGGGATCTGTGTCTCATCACAGTTTAATATTCACGTTCGCCCAAAATTGCACTTACATCGTTTTCCTCCAAGCCCTCAATATGATTCACACAAGAAAAACCAGGTCTGGATCCTCAGTCACACTCTGTGGTGTTTCTGCCCTGGGGCAGACCGACACAGACGTGGCTGCCATTCTGCGTCATCAGCCTCTCCGACCATTACCAAACACAATCACACCGACACATTCATAACTCACTTTCCTCCTTGAGGGACAAATAAAGTTAAAAGTTAAAGTTGTGGGGCGGTCTGCTGAACTTGTGAAGTGTGTAGCGTATCATAATCCATTCATCTGTTTTTGTTACTCAGTATTATTTTTGTAAATGCTAAAATAATTTGGCATTGATATGACCAAGGATAACCCCTCCCACCCACCTTCTAAATGTTGTTTTATGTAAATGTTTGTCTAAAAAGAATAACAAATATTTCAAGCAAAAAGTGTCTTGCCAAAGGACACAATGGCAGGTTGGTAGCTGGTAGCAGGGATCGAACCTTCAGGTTAATGGCTCTACCTACAGAGCTACTGCCGCCCCTCAGCAGATAGTTTATAATGAGCTCCTGGTTAGTTGTTGGTGACAGGTTTAACCCGCGGTGTACCACAGCCCTGCAGCAGCAGAGTAAACCCTCTCTGCGGTCTCTCAGGCTCAGTAAACCCTCTCTGCGGTCTCTCAGGCTCAGTAAACCCTCTCTGCGGTCTCTCAGGCTCAGTAAACAGTAAACCCTCTCTGCGGTCTCTCAGGCTCAGTAAACCCTCTCTCTGCGGTCTCTCAGGCTCAGTAAACCCTCTCTGCGGTCTCTCAGGCTCAGTAAACCCTCTCTGCGGTCTCTCAGGCTCAGTAAACCCTCTCTGCGGTCTCTCAGGCTCAGTAAACCCTCTCTGCGGTCTCTCAGGCTCAGTAAACCCTCTCTGCGGTCTCTCAGGCTCAGTAAACCCTCTCTGCGGTCTCTCAGGCTCAGTAAACAGTAAACCCTCTCTGTGGTCTCTCAGGCTCAGTAAACCCTCTCTGCGGTCTCTCAGGCTCAGTAAATCCTCTCTGCGGTCTCTCAGGCTCAGTAAACAGTAAACCCTCTCTGTGGTCTCTCAGGCTCAGTAAACCCTCTCTGCGGTCTCTCAGGCCCAGTAAACCCTCTCTGCGGTCTCTCAGGCTCAGTAAACCCTCTCTGCGGTCTCTCAGGCTCAGTAAACCCTCTCTGCGGTCTCTCAGGCTCAGTAAACAGTAAACCCTCTCTGTGGTCTCTCAGGCTCAGTAAACCCTCTCTGCGGTCTCTCAGGCTCAGTAAACAGTAAACCCTCTCTGCGGTCTCTCAGGCTCAGTAAACCCTCTCTGCGGTCTCTCAGGCTCAGTAAACCCTCTCTGCGTTCTCACAGGCTCAGTAAACCCTCTCTGCGGTCTCTCAGGCTCAGTAAACCCTCTCTGCGGTCTCTCAGGCTCAGTAAACCCTCTCTGCGGTCTCTCAGGCTCAGTAAACAGTAAACCCTCTCTGCGGTCTCTCAGGCTCAGTAAACCCTCTCTCTGCGGTCTCTCAGGCTCAGTAAACCCTCTCTGCGGTCTCTCAGGCTCAGTAAACCCTCTCTGCGGTCTCTCAGGCTCAGTAAACCCTCTCTGCGGTCTCTCAGGCTCAGTAAACCCTCTCTGCGGTCTCTCAGGCTCAGTAAACCCTCTCTGCGGTCTCTCAGGCTCAGTAAACCCTCTCTGCGGTCTCTCAGGCTCAGTAAACCCTCTCTGCGGTCTCTCAGGCTCAGTAAACAGTAAACCCTCTCTGTGGTCTCTCAGGCTCAGTAAACCCTCTCTGCGGTCTCTCAGGCTCAGTAAATCCTCTCTGCGGTCTCTCAGGCTCAGTAAACAGTAAACCCTCTCTGTGGTCTCTCAGGCTCAGTAAACCCTCTCTGCGGTCTCTCAGGCCCAGTAAACCCTCTCTGCGGTCTCTCAGGCTCAGTAAACCCTCTCTGCGGTCTCTCAGGCTCAGTAAACCCTCTCTGCGGTCTCTCAGGCTCAGTAAACAGTAAACCCTCTCTGTGGTCTCTCAGGCTCAGTAAACCCTCTCTGCGGTCTCTCAGGCTCAGTAAACAGTAAACCCTCTCTGCGGTCTCTCAGGCTCAGTAAACCCTCTCTGCGGTCTCTCAGGCTCAGTAAACCCTCTCTGCGTTCTCACAGGCTCAGTAAACCCTCTCTGCGGTCTCTCAGGCTCAGTAAACCCTCTCTGCGGTCTCTCAGGCTCAGTAAACCCTCTCTGCGGTCTCTCAGGCCCAGTAAACCCTCTCTGCGGTCTCTCAGGCTCAGTAAACCCTCTCTGCGGTCTCTCAGGCTCAGTAAACAGTAAACCCTCTCTGTGGTCTCTCAGGCTCAGTAAACCCTCTCTGCGGTCTCTCAGGCTCAGTAAACAGTAAACCCTTTCTGCAGTCTCTCAGGCTCAGTAAACCCTCTCTGCGTTCTCACAGGCTCAGTAAACCCTCTCTGCGGTCTCTCAGGCTCAGTAAACCCTCTCTGCGGTCTCTCAGGCTCAGTAAACCCTCTCTGCGGTCTCTCAGGCTCAGTAAACCCTCTCTGCGGTCTCTCAGGCTCAGTAAACAGTTAACCCTCTCTGCGGTCTCTCAGGCTCAGTAAACCCTCTCTGCGGTCTCTCAGGCTCAGTAAACCCTCTCTGCGGTCTCTCAGGCTCAGTAAACCCTCTCTGCGGTCTCTCAGGCTCAGTAAACCCTCTCTGCGGTCTCTCAGGCTCAGTAAACAGTAAACCCTCTCTGCGGTCTCTCAGGCTCAGTAAACCCTCTCTGCGGTCTCTCAGGCTCAGTAAACCCTCTCTGCGGTCTCTCAGGCTCAGTAAACCCTCTCTGCGGTCTCTCAGGCTCAGTAAACAGTAAACCCTCTCTGCGGTCTCTCAGGCTCAGTAAACCCTCTCTGCGGTCTCTCAGGCTCAGTAAACCCTCTCTGCGGTCTCTCAGGCTCAGTAAACCCTCTCTGCGGTCTCTCAGGCTCAGATGTGGTGGACTGGCTGCACCGGAACCTGGAGGGCTTCACCGACCGCCGCGAGGCTCGGAAATACGCCTCCAACCTCCTGAAGTCCGGCTTCATCCGGCACACGGTCAGCAAGGTCACCTTCTCCGAGCAGTGCTACTACGTCTTCGGAGACATCTGCTCAGGTACGGCCAGCACTTTTCACCACAGACCTGTCCCCGGTTTAGGTCCGGGTCCGGTCTCTGTACCCGCTGCGAGTCAGGTCCAGGTCCGGTCTCTGTACCCGCTGCGAGTCAGGTCCGGGTCCGGTCTCTGTACCCGCTGCGAGTCAGGTCCAGGTCCGGTCTCTGTACCCGCTGCGAGTCAGGTCCAGGTCCGGTCTCTGTACCCGCTGCGAGACAGGTCCGGGTCCGGTCTCTGTACCCGCTGCGAGACAGGTCCGGGGTCTTGGGTCTGACCGGTCCTGGTCTTGGTTCTGGTTCTGTTAGAGCTGGGGCTGCTGACTCTGGTGGAGCCTGAGGAGCCGCTGACCCACGCCTCGGACGTGGACCCAGCGTTTCCCTACGACTGCCCCGTCCCGCACCCCTACGGCGCCCCCCAGAGGTCACCGGACCCCTACAGCGGCCCCCAGAGGCTCCTCAAACCCAACAGTGGAGAGACAGCGAGCCACCACAGCCACGGTAAGGGTTAGTCCTGGTTTAGACCAGGTTTAGACCTGGTTTAGTCCTGGTTTAGACCTGGTTTAGACCTGGTTTAGTCCTGGTTTAGTCCTGGTTTAGACCTGGTTTAGACCTGGTTTAGTCCTAGTTTAGTCCTGGTTTAGACCTGGTTTAGTCCTGGTTTAGACCTGGTTTAGACCTGGTTTAGTCCTGGTTTAGACCTGGTTTAGACCTGGTTTAGACCTGGTTTAGTCCTGGTTTAGACCTGGTTTAGACCTGGTTTAGTCCTAGTTTAGTCCTGGTTTAGACCTGGTTTAGTCCTGGTTTAGACCTGGTTTAGACCTGGTTTAGTCCTGGTTTAGTCCTGGTTTAGACCTGGTTTAGTCCTGGTTTAGACCTGGTTTAGTCCTGGTTTAGACCTGGTTTAGTCCTGGTTTAGACCTGGTTTAGACCTGGTTTAGTCCTAGTTTAGTCCTGGTTTAGACCTGGTTTAGTCCTGGTTTAGACCTGGTTTAGACCTGGTTTAGTCCTGGTTTAGTCCTGGTTTAGACCTGGTTTAGTCCTGGTTTAGACCTGGTTTAGACCTGGTTTAGACCTGGTTTAGTCCTGGTTTAGACCTGGTTTAGTCCTGGTTTAGTCCTGGTTTAGACCTGGTTTAGTCCTGGTTTAGACCTGGTTTAGACCTGGTTTAGTCCTGGTTTAGACCTGGTTTAGACCTGGTTTAGACCTGGTTTAGTTCTGGTTTAGTCCTGGTTTAGACCTGGTTTAGACCTGGTTTAGACCTGGTTTAGTTCTGGTTTAGTCCTGGTTTAGACCTGGTTTAGTCCTGGTTTAGTCCTGGTTTAGTCCTGGTTTAGACCTGGTTTAGTCCTGGTTTAGTCCTGGTTTAGTCCTGGTTTAGACCTGGTTTAGTCCTGGTTTAGTCCTGGTTTAGTCCTGGTTTTGACCTGGTTTAGTCCTGGTTTAGTCCCGGTTTAGACCTGGTTTAGACCCAGTTTAGTCCCGGTTTAGTCCTGGTTTAGACCCGGTTTAGACCTGGTTTAGACCCGGTTTAGTCCTGGTTTAGACCTGGTTTAGTCCCGGTTTAGACCTGGTTTAGTCCTGGTTTAGACCTGGTTTAGACCTGGTTTAGTCCTGGTTTAGTCCCGGTTTAGACCCAGTTTAGACCCGGTTTAGACCCGGTTTAGTCCTGGTTTAGACCCGGTTTAGACCTGGTTTAGACCCGGTTTAGACCCAGTTTAGACCCGGTTTAGTCCTGGTTTAGACCCGGTTTAGACCCGGTTTAGTCCTGGTTTAGACCTGGTTTAGTCCTGGTTTAGACCCGGTTTAGACCCGGTTTAGACCCGGTTTAGTCCTGGTTTAGACCCGGTTTAGACCCGGTTTAGTCCTGGTTTAGACCCGGTTTAGACCCGGTTTAGTCCTGGTTTAGACCTGGTTTAGACC
Source organism: Bostrychus sinensis (assembly GCA_020698575.1). Taxonomy (NCBI): domain Eukaryota; kingdom Metazoa; phylum Chordata; class Actinopteri; order Gobiiformes; family Eleotridae; genus Bostrychus; species Bostrychus sinensis. The sequence goes on along the minus strand of CM036245.1, from coordinate 3,087 downwards.
CGGTTTAGTCCTGGTCCAGTCCTGGTCCAGTCCTGGTTTAGTCCTGGTTTAGACCCGGTTTAGACCCGGTTTAGTCCCGGTTTAGACCAGGTTTAGACCCGGTTTAGACCCGGTTTTCCTCTGGTCTTCCAGGCAGTGCTGGGTCTAACTTCAGTGAATCGCGCCGTGAGGAAGCCGACCAATCAGAACTCAGAGCGGCTCAGACCCCGCCCCCTGCACCCAGTCTCCACGGTAACGCTCAGACTCCGCCCCCTGAAGTCCCCGCCTCCAGACAGTCCTTCCGTTTGGCCGTGGGAAACCCCAGCGAGTTCTTTGTGGACGTCATGTGACCTGGGTCCTGGACCAATCGTCTTTATCAGAGCTTTAGGACATTTTACTGTGGACACCTCCTCCTCTGGGACAGCTCCTCCTCTGGGACAGCTCCTCCTCTGGGACAGCTCCTCCTCTGGGACAGCTCCTCCTCTGGGACAGTTCCTCCTCTGGGACAGCTCCTCCTCTGGGACAGCTCCTCCTCTGGGACAGTTCCTCCTCTGGGACAGTTCCTCCTCTGGGACAGTTCCTCCTCTGGACTCTCTCTGGGACAGTTCCTCCTCTGGGACAGCTCCTCCTCTGGGACAGCTCCTCCTCTGGGACAGCTCCTCCTCTGGGACAGTTCCTCCTCTGGGACAGTTCCTCCTCTGGGACAGTCCCTCCTCTGGACTCTCTCTGGGACAGTTCCTCCTCTGGGACAGTTCCTCCTCTGGGACAGTCCCTCCTCTGGGACAGTTCCTCCTCTGGACTCTCTCTGGGACAGTTCCTCCTCTGGGACAGTTCCTTCTCTGAGACAGCTCCTCCTCTGGGACAGTTCCTCCTCTGGGACAGTCCCTCCTCTGGGACAGTTCCTCCTCTGGGACAGCTCCTCCTCTGGGACAGTTCCTCCTCTGGGACAGTCCCTCCTCTGGGACAGTTCCTCCTCTGGGACAGCTCCTCCTCTGGGACAGTTCCTCCTCTGGGACAGTTCCTCCTCTGGGACAGTTCCTCCTCTGGGACAGCTCCTCCTCTGGGACAGTTCCTCCTCTGGGACAGCTCCTCCTCTGGGACAGCTCCTCCTCTGGGACAGCTCCTCCTCTGGGACAGTTCCTCCTCTGGGACAGCTCCTCCTCTGGGACAGTTCCTCCTCTGGGACAGTTCCTCCTCTGGGACAGTTCCTCCTCTGGGACAGTTCCTCCTCTGGGACAGCTCCTCCTCCTGAGTCTGTTTTTTGTCATCAGAAACTGTATCTTTGAGTAAACTCGGGACACGTGTTGTTGTTATTATTATTATAATATAAAGTATAATATAATGTTATTATGATTAATGCCCAGTGCATATTTGGGACTGACCCCAGTTCCCGTCTTCATCGTCGCCTTTAAGCCTCTCGGCCTGGATCCCCCTGGAAGAACTGGAGGAAGTGTCTGGGGAGAGCCTGGCTTGGTTTCTGTCTGTTTCTCCTGAGTTAGGATTTGTTTTGGTTTTTATTAAAGTCTTTTATTGCACAAACTCGTACCTCCTGCACATGCTCCTCAGAGGCGAGGGGCTACTCCATCGGTCAGCGGGGCCCTCGGTCAGCGGGGCCCTCGGTCAGCGGGGCCCTCGGTCAGCGGGGCCCTCAGTGAGAGTGTTAGCTAACCCAGAGCCAAATAAGGACACAGTTTGTTCAGATTCTTCCTGAGCTCAGTCCTGACGGCAGAGCTCAGTTTGTTGTTGCAGTACCGCTTCTGTCCACAGGGGGCAGCAGATGTTATTTCTCAGTTCTGCGAACTCTTCGTGCGTCGCCTCCTGACTCTGCTCAGACTCAGAGGAAACACTGTGAGCTTCTCTCTCTTCCACAGACTTTATATGAAACTAACCCAGAGTCTGTCGTGTGTGAAACCGTTCTGTGTTTTTATTTATGAACGTGTTATTTATGAACGTGTTATTTATGAACGTGTTATTTATGAACGTGTTATTTATGAACGTGTTATTTATGAACGTGTTATTTATGAACGTGTTATTTATATCGACCGCCTCTTTCACTGAAATAAATGTTTTTAAAATAGTTTTGTGGTTTTATGAAACTGTGGTCACTGAAACAGAAGACAGGAGACCTCTGTGGCTCAAATAGGACATGGGTTCCCAATCAGGGGGACGGGGACCCCTAGTGGTACAGGAGCACAGTGCAGCAGGTGCTCGGCATTAAAACAGAATTTATTTCCAAGATGAAAAGAAAAAATATGTGCGATCCTTTCACTTGACCTCTGGAGAAGATGAAAGAGAAGCTCCAGTGTCTGGGGCTTGTTTTCCACATTTATTATTTGTTTTAAAGTAAAAAGGCAAAACCTTTCTTGCTCACTCTTTGTCAAAAGTTGCAGTTTGTTTTTAGTCATCATAATTTAATTAGATCGTGTGTATATTTCATAGAATATGACGAGAATAAAAAATGTAAACTTTGGTTGCATTTATGGAGGGATTTATCAAATATTAATAAACAGGTTTAGGCAGAATAAACTGTATCTTTGTGGATGCGGGGTCACATTTTTAAAAACCTGTTATTTTGTTTAAACTCATATTTTTATTTCTTTAATGATGTTGATTTATTAAACACTAAATAAATGGTTTACACCGGAGCAGAAAACACAACCTCAGGCCTCTGCATAAACAGCAGCGGACCTGGACCTGGACCTGCACCACTGTTTGAGAACCACTGCTCTAAAACTCTAAACCAGGGCTGCCCAAACTTTTTCTCTTCAAGGACCAAAACAGAAATGTATGAGAGGGCCCGGGGCCAAACGCAGTCATGGTTTAAACATAATGAGATCATAAACAAACGAATGAATAAACTGAGTTTAATGATTACTTTCTTTTAGGTAAACACTCGGCGTACACTTCCTGCCAAACACTGATAGTCTTTTCCACTGGTTCCCAAAGTAGGGTCTGGGGCCCCCTGGAGGTCCGCAAACGTACTGCAGGGGCCCCCCAGAGGCTGTCTATATTTCTTTATTTCAGACACATGGTTTTGGTCCCTAACAACAAATAAAACATACACAAATATAAAAAGACATTTAGTGTGAACAACGCCGCAGTCGTCAG